>JANJGN010004919.1:0-28705 GCA_026770705.1 Isurus oxyrinchus
GCACGGTCAACCTGCGCTGAACAGAGCCAAACAAAGCACAACGCAGCCAAACAGAGCCAAGCAGAGCAAAACGGAGCTAAAGAGAGCAAAACAGAGACAAACAGAGCCAAACAGAGCCAATGAGTGCCAAACAGAACATGGCACAGTCAACCTGTGCTGAACAGAACCAAACTAAGTACAACGGAGCCAACCAGAGCCAAACAGAGTAAAACAGAGCCAAACAGAGCCAAACGGAGCCAAACAGAGCCAAACGGATCCAAAGGGAACCAAACAGATCCAAACAGAGCAACACAGAGCCAAACAGAGTCAAACACAGCCAAACAGAGCAAAACAAGGTCAAAGAGAGCAAAACAGCGTTAACCAGAGCCAGACTGATCAAAACAGAGCAAAACAGAGCTGACCAGATCCAAGCGGAGCAGAACAAAGTGAAACAGAGACAAACAGAGCCACATTGAGCAATACAGAGCAAAACAGAGCGAAATGGAGCGAAACAGAGCCAAACGGAGCCAATGAGTGCCAAACAGAGCATGATACAGCCAAACTGTGCTGAACAGAGCCAAACAATGCCCACTGCAGCCAGACAGAGAACAGCAGAGCTGAACTGATCCAAACAGAGCCAGACGGAGCCAACGAGAGCAATAGAGAGTGCAACAGAGCCAAAAAGAGCAAAACAGAGCCTGTCAGATCCAAAGAAAGCAACACAGAGCCAAAAACAGCAAAACAGAGCTGAAAAGAGCCAAACAGAGTGAAACACAGCAAAACAGAGGCAAGCAGAGCCAAACAGAGCAGAAAAGAGCCAAACTGAGCAAAACAGAGCCAAACAGAGCCAAACTGAGCCTATGAGTGCCATACAGAACATGGCACAGACAAACTGTGCTAAACAGAGCCAAACAACGCCGACTGGAGCTAAACAGTGAAAAACAGAGCTGAACTGATCCGAAAAGGGTCAAACGGAGCCAATGAGAGCAATAAAGAGTGCAACAGAGACACAAAGAGCAAAACAGAGCCTGGCAGAGCCAAAGAAAGCAACACAGAGCCAAAAACAGCAAACAGAGCCGAACAGAGCAAACCAAGCCAAAGAGATCCAAACGGAGTCAAACAGAGCCAAACAGAGCAAAACAGAGTCAAACAGAGCCAAACCGAGCCACACACAGCAAAACTAGGCCAAAGAGAGTACAACAGAGCCAAACAGATCCAAGAAGAGCCAAGCAGAGCCAAACAGATCCAAACGGAGCAAAACAGAGCCAAACAGAGCAATACAGAGCCAAACAGAGCGCATCAGAGCCACACAGAGCAAAATAAGGCCAATGAGAGCCAAACAGAGCCAAACAGAGCCACTCAGAGCAAAGCAGAGCCAAACAGAGCAGAACAGAGCCAAACAGAGCCAAACAGAGCCAATGAATGCCAAACAGAGCATGGCACAGCTCACCTCTGCTGAACAGTGCCAAACAAAGCCCACTGGAGCCAAACAGAGCAAAACAGAACCAAACAGAGCAAAACAGAGCTGAACAGATCCAAACAGAGCCAAATAGAGCCAAACAGAGAAATACAGAGCGAAAGAGAACCACAAAGAGCAAAGCAGAGCCTGGCAGAGCCAAACAGAGCAAACCAGAGCCAATCAGAGCAAAACTAGACCGAAGAGAGCCAAAGAGAGCCAAATGGAGCAGAACAGAGCCAAACACAGCAAAACAGAGGCAAGTAGAGCCAATGAGTGCCAAACAGAGCAGAAAAGAGCCAAAGAGAGCCAAACAGAGCCGAACAGAGCAAAACAGAGTCAAACAGAGCCAAACCGAGCCAAACAGAGCAAAACTAAACCAAAGAGAGTACAACAGAGCCAAACAGAGCCAAGCAGTGCCAAACAGATCCAAACAGAGCAAAACAGAGCCAAACAGCGCAACACGGAGCCAAACAGAGCGCATCAGAGCCACACAGAGCAAAACAAGGCCAATGAGAGCCAAACAGAGCCAAACAGAGCCACTCAGAGCAAAACAGAGCCAAACAGTGCAGAACACAGCCAAACAGAGGCAAACTGAGCCATTGAGTGCCAAACAGAGGATGGCACAGCTAACTTCTGCTGAACAGTGCCAAACAAAGCCCACTGGAGACAAACAGAGCAAAACAGATCCAAACAGAGAAAAACAGAGCTGAACAGATCCAAACAGAGCCAAATTGAGCCAAACAGAGCAATACAGAGCGAAAGTGAACCACAAAGAGCAAACCAGAGCTTAGCAGAGCCAAACAGAGCAAACCAGAGCCAATCAGAGAAAAACTAGACCGAAGAGAGCCAAAGAGAGCCAAACGGAGCAGAACAGAGACAAACAGAGGCAGGTAGAGCCAATGAGTGCCAAACAGAGCAGAAAAGAGCCAAAGAGAGACAAACATAGCCGATGAGTGCCAAACAAAACATGGCACAGTCAACCTGTGCTGAACAAAGCCAAACAAAGCACAACGGAGCCAAACAGAGCCAAGCAGAGCAAAACGGAGCTAAAGAGAGCAAAACAGAGACAAACAGAGCCAAACAGAGCCAATAAGGGCCAAGCAGAACATGGCACAGTCAACCTGTGCTGAACAGAACCAAACCAAGTACAACGGAGCCAAACAGAGTCAAACAGAGTAAAACAGAGCCAAACAGAGCCAAACGGAGCCAAACAGAGCCAAACAGATCCAAAGGGAACCAAACAGATCCAAACAGAGCAACACAGAGCCAAACAGAGCCAAACAGAGCCACACAGAGCAAAACAGAGCCAAAGAGAGTAAAACAGAGTCAAACAGAGCCAAACAGAGCAAAACAAGGCTAAAGAGAGCAAAAGAGCGTTAACCAGAGCCAGACTGATCAAAACAGAGCAAAACAGAGCTGACCAGATCTAAGCGGAGCAGAACAAAGTGAAACAGAGCCAAACAGAGCCACATTGAGCAATACAGAGCCAAACAGAGCGAAACGGAGCGAAACAAAGCCAAATGGAGCCAATGAGTGCCAAACAGAGCATGATACAGCCAAACTGTGCTGAACAGAGCCAAACAATGCCCACTGCAGCCAAACAGAGAAAAGCAGAGCTGAACTAATCCAAACAGAGCCAAACGGAGCCAACGAGAGCAATAGAGAGTGCAACAGAGCCACAAAGAGCAAAACAGAGCCTGTCAGAGCCAAAGAAAGCAACACAGAGCCAAAGTCAGCAAAACAGAGCTGCACAGAGCCAAACAGAGTGAAACACAGCAAAACAGAGGCAAGCAGAGCCAAACAGAGCAGAAAAGAGCCAAACAGAGCAAAACAGAGCCAAACCGATCCAAACGGAGCCAAACAGAGCCAAAGAGAGCAAAACAGAGTCAAACAAGGCTAAAGAAAGCAAAACAAAGCAAAACAGAGCTGACCAGATCCAAGCAGAGCAGAACAAAGCGAAACAGAGCCAAACAGAGCCACACAGAGCAAAACAGAGCCAAACAGAGCGAAAGGGAGCCAAACAGAGCCAAACAGAGCCAATGAGTGCCAAACAGAGCATGGCACAGCCAAACTGTGCTGAACAGAGCCAAACAATGCCCAC
Source organism: Isurus oxyrinchus (assembly GCA_026770705.1). Classification (NCBI taxonomy): domain Eukaryota; kingdom Metazoa; phylum Chordata; class Chondrichthyes; order Lamniformes; family Lamnidae; genus Isurus; species Isurus oxyrinchus. The sequence continues at coordinate 3,540 of JANJGN010004919.1, forward strand.
TGCAGCCAAACAGAGAAAAGCAGAGCTGAACTAATCCAAACAGAGCCAAACGGAGCCAACGAGAGCAATAGAGAGTGCAACAGAGCCACAAAGAGCAAAACAGAGCCTGTCAGAGCCAAAGAAAGCAACACAGAGCCAAAGTCAGCAAAACAGAGCTGCACAGTGCCAAACAGAGTGAAACACAGCAAAACAGAGGCAAGCAGAGCCAAACAGAGCAGAAAAGAGCCAAACAGAGCAAAACAGAGCCAAACCGATCCAAACGGAGCCAAACAGAGCCAAAGAGAGCAAAACAGAGTCAAACAAGGCTAAAGAAAGCAAAACAAAGCAAAACAGAGCTGACCAGATCCAAGCAGAGCAGAACAAAGCGAAACAGAGCCAAACAGAGCCACACAGAGCAAAACAGAGCCAAACAGAGCCAATGAGTGCCAAACAGAGCATGGCACAGCCAAACTGTGCTGAACAGAGCCAAACAATGCCCACTGCAGCCAAACAGAGAAAAGCAGAGCTGAACTAATCCAAACAGAGCCAAACGGAGCCAACGAGAGCAATACAGAGTGCAACAGAGCCCACAAAGAGCAAAACAGAGCCTGGCAGAGCCAAAGAAAGCAACACAGAGCCAAAAAACAGCAAAACAGAGCCGAACAGAGCAAACCAAGACAAAGAGATCCAAACGGAGCCAAACAGAGCCAAACAGAGCAAAACAGAGTCAAACAGAGCCAAACCGAGCCAAATAGAGCAAAATTAAGCCACAGAGAGTACAACAGAGCCAAACAGATCCAAACAGAGCCAAGCAGAGCCAAACAGATCCAAACAGAGCAAAACAGAGCCAAACAGAGCGGATCAGAGCCACACAGAGCAAAACAAGGCCAATGAGAGCCAAACAGAGCCAAACAGAGCCACTCAGAGCAAAGCAGAGCCAAACAGAGCAGAACAGAGCCAAACAGAGCCAAACAGAGCCATTGAATGCCAAACAGAGCATGGCACCGCTCACCTCTGCTGAACAGTGCCAAACAAAGCCCACTGGAGCCAAACAGAGCAAAACAGATCCAAACAGAGCAAAACAGAGCTGAACAGATCCAAACAGAGCCAAATTGAGCCAAACAGAGAAATACAGAGCGAAAGAGAACCACAAAGAGCAAAGCAGAGCCTGGCAGAGCCAAACAGAGCAAACCAGAGCCAATCAGAGCAAAACTAGACCGAAGAGAGCCAAAGAGAGCCAAACGGAGCAGAACAGAGCCAAACACAGCAAAACAGAGGCAAGTAGAGCCAATGAGTGCCAAAGAGAGCAGAAAAGAGCCAAAGAGAGCCAAACAGAGCCGATGAGTGCCAAACAGAACATGGCACGGTCAACCTGCGCTGAACAGAGCCAAACAAAGCACAACGCAGCCAAACAGAGCCAAGCAGAGCAAAACGGAGCTAAAGAGAGCAAAACAGAGACAAACAGAGCCAAACAGAGCCAATGAGTGCCAAACAGAACATGGCACAGTCAACCTGTGCTGAACAGAACCAAACTAAGTACAACGGAGCCAACCAGAGCCAAACAGAGTAAAACAGAGCCAAACAGAGCCAAACGGAGCCAAACAGAGCCAAACGGATCCAAAGGGAACCAAACAGATCCAAACAGAGCAACACAGAGCCAAACAGAGTCAAACACAGCCAAACAGAGCAAAACAAGGTCAAAGAGAGCAAAACAGCGTTAACCAGAGCCAGACTGATCAAAACAGAGCAAAACAGAGCTGACCAGATCCAAGCGGAGCAGAACAAAGTGAAACAGAGACAAACAGAGCCACATTGAGCAATACAGAGCAAAACAGAGCGAAATGGAGCGAAACAGAGCCAAACGGAGCCAATGAGTGCCAAACAGAGCATGATACAGCCAAACTGTGCTGAACAGAGCCAAACAATGCCCACTGCAGCCAGACAGAGAACAGCAGAGCTGAACTGATCCAAACAGAGCCAGACGGAGCCAACGAGAGCAATAGAGAGTGCAACAGAGCCAAAAAGAGCAAAACAGAGCCTGTCAGATCCAAAGAAAGCAACACAGAGCCAAAAACAGCAAAACAGAGCTGAAAAGAGCCAAACAGAGTGAAACACAGCAAAACAGAGGCAAGCAGAGCCAAACAGAGCAGAAAAGAGCCAAACTGAGCAAAACAGAGCCAAACAGAGCCAAACTGAGCCTATGAGTGCCATACAGAACATGGCACAGACAAACTGTGCTAAACAGAGCCAAACAACGCCGACTGGAGCTAAACAGTGAAAAACAGAGCTGAACTGATCCGAAAAGGGTCAAACGGAGCCAATGAGAGCAATAAAGAGTGCAACAGAGACACAAAGAGCAAAACAGAGCCTGGCAGAGCCAAAGAAAGCAACACAGAGCCAAAAACAGCAAACAGAGCCGAACAGAGCAAACCAAGCCAAAGAGATCCAAACGGAGTCAAACAGAGCCAAACAGAGCAAAACAGAGTCAAACAGAGCCAAACCGAGCCACACACAGCAAAACTAGGCCAAAGAGAGTACAACAGAGCCAAACAGATCCAAGAAGAGCCAAGCAGAGCCAAACAGATCCAAACGGAGCAAAACAGAGCCAAACAGAGCAATACAGAGCCAAACAGAGCGCATCAGAGCCACACAGAGCAAAATAAGGCCAATGAGAGCCAAACAGAGCCAAACAGAGCCACTCAGAGCAAAGCAGAGCCAAACAGAGCAGAACAGAGCCAAACAGAGCCAAACAGAGCCAATGAATGCCAAACAGAGCATGGCACAGCTCACCTCTGCTGAACAGTGCCAAACAAAGCCCACTGGAGCCAAACAGAGCAAAACAGAACCAAACAGAGCAAAACAGAGCTGAACAGATCCAAACAGAGCCAAATAGAGCCAAACAGAGAAATACAGAGCGAAAGAGAACCACAAAGAGCAAAGCAGAGCCTGGCAGAGCCAAACAGAGCAAACCAGAGCCAATCAGAGCAAAACTAGACCGAAGAGAGCCAAAGAGAGCCAAATGGAGCAGAACAGAGCCAAACACAGCAAAACAGAGGCAAGTAGAGCCAATGAGTGCCAAACAGAGCAGAAAAGAGCCAAAGAGAGCCAAACAGAGCCGAACAGAGCAAAACAGAGTCAAACAGAGCCAAACCGAGCCAAACAGAGCAAAACTAAACCAAAGAGAGTACAACGGAGCCAAACAGAGCCAAGCAGTGCCAAACAGATCCAAACAGAGCAAAACAGAGCCAAACAGCGCAACACGGAGCCAAACAGAGCGCATCAGAGCCACACAGAGCAAAACAAGGCCAATGAGAGCCAAACAGAGCCAAACAGAGCCACTCAGAGCAAAACAGAGCCAAACAGTGCAGAACACAGCCAAACAGAGGCAAACTGAGCCATTGAGTGCCAAACAGAGGATGGCACAGCTAACTTCTGCTGAACAGTGCCAAACAAAGCCCACTGGAGACAAACAGAGCAAAACAGATCCAAACAGAGAAAAACAGAGCTGAACAGATCCAAACAGAGCCAAATTGAGCCAAACAGAGCAATACAGAGCGAAAGTGAACCACAAAGAGCAAACCAGAGCTTAGCAGAGCCAAACAGAGCAAACCAGAGCCAATCAGAGAAAAACTAGACCGAAGAGAGCCAAAGAGAGCCAAACGGAGCAGAACAGAGACAAACAGAGGCAGGTAGAGCCAATGAGTGCCAAACAGAGCAGAAAAGAGCCAAAGAGAGACAAACATAGCCGATGAGTGCCAAACAAAACATGGCACAGTCAACCTGTGCTGAACAAAGCCAAACAAAGCACAACGGAGCCAAACAGAGCCAAGCAGAGCAAAACGGAGCTAAAGAGAGCAAAACAGAGACAAACAGAGCCAAACAGAGCCAATAAGGGCCAAGCAGAACATGGCACAGTCAACCTGTGCTGAACAGAACCAAACCAAGTACAACGGAGCCAAACAGAGTCAAACAGAGTAAAACAGAGCCAAACAGAGCCAAACGGAGCCAAACAGAGCCAAACAGATCCAAAGGGAACCAAACAGATCCAAACAGAGCAACACAGAGCCAAACAGAGCCAAACAGAGCCACACAGAGCAAAACAGAGCCAAAGAGAGTAAAACAGAGTCAAACAGAGCCAAACAGAGCAAAACAAGGCTAAAGAGAGCAAAAGAGCGTTAACCAGAGCCAGACTGATCAAAACAGAGCAAAACAGAGCTGACCAGATCTAAGCGGAGCAGAACAAAGCGAAACAGAGCCAAACAGAGCCACACAGAGCAAAACAGAGCCAAACAGAGCGAAAGGGAGCCAAACAGAGCCAAACAGAGCCAATGAGTGCCAAACAGAGCATGGCACAGCCAAACTGTGCTGAACAGAGCCAAACAATGCCCACTGCAGCCAAACAGAGAAAAGCAGAGCTGAACTAATCCAAACAGAGCCAAACGGAGCCAACGAGAGCAATAGAGAGTGCAACAGAGCCACAAAGAGCAAAACAGAGACTGTCAGAGCCAAAGAAAGCAACACAGAGCCAAAGTCAGCAAAACAGAGCTGCACAGTGCCAAACAGAGTGAAACACAGCAAAACAGAGGCAAGCAGAGCCAAACAGAGCAGAAAAGAGCCAAACAGAGCAAAACAGAGCCAAACCGATCCAAACGGAGCCAAACAGAGCCAAAGAGAGCAAAACAGAGTCAAACAAGGCTAAAGAAAGCAAAACAAAGCAAAACAGAGCTGACCAGATCCAAGCAGAGCAGAACAAAGCGAAACAGAGCCAAACAGAGCCACACAGAGCAAAACAGAGCCAAACAGAGCGAAAGGGAGCCAAACAGAGCCAAACAGAGCCAATGAGTGCCAAACAGAGCATGGCACAGCCAAACTGTGCTGAACAGAGCCAAACAATGTCCTCTTGAGCCAAACAGAGAAAAACAGAGCTGAACCGATCCAAACAGAGTCCAACGGAGCCAATGGGAGCAATACAGAGTGCAACAGAGCCCACAAAGAGCAAAACAGAGCCTGGCAGAGCCAAAGAAAGCAACACAGAGCCAAAAACAGCAAAACAGAGCCGAACAGAGCAAACCAAGACAAAGAGATCCAAACGGAGCCAAACAGAGCCAAACAGAGCAAAACAGAGTCAAACAGAGCCAAACCGAGCCAAATAGAGCAAAATTAAGCCACAGAGAGTACAACAGAGCCAAACAGATCCAAACAGAGCCAAGCAGAGCCAAACAGATCCAAACAGAGCAAAACAGAGCCAAACAGAGCGGATCAGAGCCACACAGAGCAAAACAAGGCCAATGAGAGCCAAACAGAGCCAAACAGAGCCACTCAGAGCAAAGCAGAGCCAAACAGAGCAGAACAGAGCCAAACAGAGCCAAACAGAGCCATTGAATGCCAAACAGAGCATGGCACCGCTCACCTCTGCTGAACAGTGCCAAACAAAGCCCACTGGAGACAAACAGAGCAAAACAGATCCAAACAGAGCAAAACAGAGCTGAACAGATCCAAACAGAGCCAAATTGAGCCAAACAGAGAAATACAGAGCGAAAGAGAACCACAAAGAGCAAAGCAGAGCCTGGCAGAGCCAAACAGAGCAAACCAGAGCCAATCAGAGCAAAACTAGACCGAAGAGAGCCAAAGAGAGCCAAACGGAGCAGAACAGAGCCAAACACAGCAAAACAGAGGCAAGTAGAGCCAATGAGTGCCAAAGAGAGCAGAAAAGAGCCAAAGAGAGCCAAACAGAGCCGATGAGTGCCAAACAGAACATGGCACGGTCAACCTGCGCTGAACAGAGCCAAACAAAGCACAACGCAGCCAAACAGAGCCAAGCAGAGCAAAACGGAGCTAAAGAGAGCAAAACAGAGACAAACAGAGCCAAACAGAGCCAATGAGTGCCAAACAGAACATGGCACAGTCAACCTGTGCTGAACAGAACCAAACTAAGTACAACGGAGCCAACCAGAGCCAAACAGAGTAAAACAGAGCCAAACAGAGCCAAACGGAGCCAAACAGAGCCAAACGGATCCAAAGGGAACCAAACAGATCCAAACAGAGCAACACAGAGCCAAACAGAGTCAAACACAGCCAAACAGAGCAAAACAAGGTCAAAGAGAGCAAAACAGCGTTAACCAGAGCCAGACTGATCAAAACAGAGCAAAACAGAGCTGACCAGATCCAAGCGGAGCAGAACAAAGTGAAACAGAGACAAACAGAGCCACATTGAGCAATACAGAGCAAAACAGAGCGAAATGGAGCGAAACAGAGCCAAATGGAGCCAATGAGTGCCAAACAGAGCATGATACAGCCAAACTGTGCTGAACAGAGCCAAACAATGCCCACTGCAGCCAGACAGAGAACAGCAGAGCTGAACTGATCCAAACAGAGCCAGACGGAGCCAACGAGAGCAATAGAGAGTGCAACAGAGCCAAAAAGAGCAAAACAGAGCCTGTCAGATCCAAAGAAAGCAACACAGAGCCAAAAACAGCAAAACAGAGCTGAAAAGAGCCAAACAGAGTGAAACACAGCAAAACAGAGGCAAGCAGAGCCAAACAGAGCAGAAAAGAGCCAAACTGAGCAAAACAGAGCCAAACAGAGCCAAACTGAGCCTATGAGTGCCATACAGAACATGGCACAGACAAACTGTGCTAAACAGAGCCAAACAACGCCGACTGGAGCTAAACAGTGAAAAACAGAGCTGAACTGATCCGAAAAGGGTCAAACGGAGCCAATGAGAGCAATAAAGAGTGCAACAGAGACACAAAGAGCAAAACAGAGCCTGGCAGAGCCAAAGAAAGCAACACAGAGCCAAAAACAGCAAACAGAGCCGAACAGAGCAAACCAAGCCAAAGAGATCCAAACGGAGTCAAACAGAGCCAAACAGAGCAAAACAGAGTCAAACAGAGCCAAACCGAGCCACACACAGCAAAACTAGGCCAAAGAGAGTACAACAGAGCCAAACAGATCCAAGAAGAGCCAAGCAGAGCCAAACAGATCCAAACGGAGCAAAACAGAGCCAAACAGAGCAATACAGAGCCAAACAGAGCGCATCAGAGCCACACAGAGCAAAATAAGGCCAATGAGAGCCAAACAGAGCCAAACAGAGCCACTCAGAGCAAAGCAGAGCCAAATAGAGCAGAACAGAGCCAAACAGAGCCAATGAATGCCAAACAGAGCATGGCACAGCTCACCTCTGCTGAACAGTGCCAAACAAAGCCCACTGGAGCCAAACAGAGCAAAACAGAACCAAACAGAGCAAAACAGAGCTGAACAGATCCAAACAGAGCCAAATAGAGCCAAACAGAGAAATACAGAGCGAAAGAGAACCACAAAGAGCAAAGCAGAGCCTGGCAGAGCCAAACAGAGCAAACCAGAGCCAATCAGAGCAAAACTAGACCGAAGAGAGCCAAAGAGAGCCAAATGGAGCAGAACAGAGCCAAACACAGCAAAACAGAGGCAAGTAGAGCCAATGAGTGCCAAACAGAGCAGAAAAGAGCCAAAGAGAGCCAAACAGAGCCGAACAGAGCAAAACAGAGTCAAACAGAGCCAAACCGAGCCAAACAGAGCAAAACTAAACCAAAGAGAGTACAACAGAGCCAAACAGAGCCAAGCAGTGCCAAACAGATCCAAACAGAGCAAAACAGAGCCAAACAGATCCAAACAGAGCAAAACAGAGCCAAACAGAGCGGATCAGAGCCATACAGAGCAAAACAAGGCCAATGAGAGCCAAACAGAGCCAAACAGAGCCACTCAGAGCAAAGCAGAGCCAAACAGAGCAGAACAGAGCCAAACAGAGCCAAACAGAGCCATTGAATGCCAAACAGAGCATGGCACCGCTCACCTCTGCTGAACAGTGCCAAACAAAGCCCACTGGAGCCAAACAGAGCAAAACAGATCCAAACAGAGCAAAACAGAGCTGAACAGATCCAAACAGAGCCAAATTGAGCCAAACAGAGAAATACAGAGCGAAAGAGAACCACAAAGAGCAAAGCAGAGCCTGGCAGAGCCAAACAGAGCAAACCAGAGCCAATCAGAGCAAAACTAGACCGAAGAGAGCCAAAGAGAGCCAAACGGAGCAGAACAGAGCCAAACACAGCAAAACAGAGGCAAGTAGAGCCAATGAGTGCCAAAGAGAGCAGAAAAGAGCCAAAGAGAGCCAAACAGAGCCGATGAGTGCCAAACAGAACATGGCACGGTCAACCTGCGCTGAACAGAGCCAAACAAAGCACAACGCAGCCAAACAGAGCCAAGCAGAGCAAAACGGAGCTAAAGAGAGCAAAACAGAGACAAACAGAGCCAAACAGAGCCAATGAGTGCCAAACAGAACATGGCACAGTCAACCTGTGCTGAACAGAACCAAACTAAGTACAACGGAGCCAACCAGAGCCAAACAGAGTAAAACAGAGCCAAACAGAGCCAAACGGAGCCAAACAGAGCCAAACGGATCCAAAGGGAACCAAACAGATCCAAACAGAGCAACACAGAGCCAAACAGAGTCAAACACAGCCAAACAGAGCAAAACAAGGTCAAAGAGAGCAAAACAGCGTTAACCAGAGCCAGACTGATCAAAACAGAGCAAAACAGAGCTGACCAGATCCAAGCGGAGCAGAACAAAGTGAAACAGAGACAAACAGAGCCACATTGAGCAATACAGAGCAAAACAGAGCGAAATGGAGCGAAACAGAGCCAAATGGAGCCAATGAGTGCCAAACAGAGCATGATACAGCCAAACTGTGCTGAACAGAGCCAAACAATGCCCACTGCAGCCAGACAGAGAACAGCAGAGCTGAACTGATCCAAACAGAGCCAGACGGAGCCAACGAGAGCAATAGAGAGTGCAACAGAGCCAAAAAGAGCAAAACAGAGCCTGTCAGATCCAAAGAAAGCAACACAGAGCCAAAAACAGCAAAACAGAGCTGAAAAGAGCCAAACAGAGTGAAACACAGCAAAACAGAGGCAAGCAGAGCCAAACAGAGCAGAAAAGAGCCAAACTGAGCAAAACAGAGCCAAACAGAGCCAAACTGAGCCTATGAGTGCCATACAGAACATGGCACAGACAAACTGTGCTAAACAGAGCCAAACAACGCCGACTGGAGCTAAACAGTGAAAAACAGAGCTGAACTGATCCGAAAAGGGTCAAACGGAGCCAATGAGAGCAATAAAGAGTGCAACAGAGACACAAAGAGCAAAACAGAGCCTGGCAGAGCCAAAGAAAGCAACACAGAGCCAAAAACAGCAAACAGAGCCGAACAGAGCAAACCAAGCCAAAGAGATCCAAACGGAGTCAAACAGAGCCAAACAGAGCAAAACAGAGTCAAACAGAGCCAAACCGAGCCACACACAGCAAAACTAGGCCAAAGAGAGTACAACAGAGCCAAACAGATCCAAGAAGAGCCAAGCAGAGCCAAACAGATCCAAACGGAGCAAAACAGAGCCAAACAGAGCAATACAGAGCCAAACAGAGCGCATCAGAGCCACACAGAGCAAAATAAGGCCAATGAGAGCCAAACAGAGCCAAACAGAGCCACTCAGAGCAAAGCAGAGCCAAACAGAGCAGAACAGAGCCAAACAGAGCCAAACAGAGCCAATGAATGCCAAACAGAGCATGGCACAGCTCACCTCTGCTGAACAGTGCCAAACAAAGCCCACTGGAGCCAAACAGAGCAAAACAGAACCAAACAGAGCAAAACAGAGCTGAACAGATCCAAACAGAGCCAAATAGAGCCAAACAGAGAAATACAGAGCGAAAGAGAACCACAAAGAGCAAAGCAGAGCCTGGCAGAGCCAAACAGAGCAAACCAGAGCCAATCAGAGCAAAACTAGACCGAAGAGAGCCAAAGAGAGCCAAATGGAGCAGAACAGAGCCAAACACAGCAAAACAGAGGCAAGTAGAGCCAATGAGTGCCAAACAGAGCAGAAAAGAGCCAAAGAGAGCCAAACAGAGCCGAACAGAGCAAAACAGAGTCAAACAGAGCCAAACCGAGCCAAACAGAGCAAAACTAAACCAAAGAGAGTACAACAGAGCCAAACAGAGCCAAGCAGTGCCAAACAGATCCAAACAGAGCAAAACAGAGCCAAACAGCGCAACACGGAGCCAAACAGAGCGCATCAGAGCCACACAGAGCAAAACAAGGCCAATGAGAGCCAAACAGAGCCAAACAGAGCCACTCAGAGCAAAACAGAGCCAAACAGTGCAGAACACAGCCAAACAGAGGCAAACTGAGCCATTGAGTGCCAAACAGAGGATGGCACAGCTAACTTCTGCTGAACAGTGCCAAACAAAGCCCACTGGAGACAAACAGAGCAAAACAGATCCAAACAGAGAAAAACAGAGCTGAACAGATCCAAACAGAGCCAAATTGAGCCAAACAGAGCAATACAGAGCGAAAGTGAACCACAAAGAGCAAACCAGAGCTTAGCAGAGCCAAACAGAGCAAACCAGAGCCAATCAGAGAAAAACTAGACCGAAGAGAGCCTAAGAGAGCCAAACGGAGCAGAACAGAGGCAAACAGAGGCAGGTAGAGCCAATGAGTGCCAAACAGAGCAGAAAAGAGCCAAAGAGAGACAAACATAGCCGATGAGTGCCAAACAAAACATGGCACAGTCAACCTGTGCTGAACAAAGCCAAACAAAGCACAACGGAGCCAAACAGAGCCAAGCAGAGCAAAACGGAGCTAAAGAGAGCAAAACAGAGACAAACAGAGCCAAACAGAGCCAATAAGGGCCAAGCAGAACATGGCACAGTCAACCTGTGCTGAACAGAACCAAACCAAGTACAACGGAGCCAAACAGAGTCAAACAGAGTAAAACAGAGCCAAACAGAGCCAAACGGAGCCAAACAGAGCCAAACAGATCCAAAGGGAACCAAACAGATCCAAACAGAGCAACACAGAGCCAAACAGAGCCAAACAGAGCCACACAGAGCAAAACAGAGCCAAAGAGAGTAAAACAGAGTCAAACAGAGCCAAACAGAGCAAAACAAGGCTAAAGAGAGCAAAAGAGCGTTAACCAGAGCCAGACTGATCAAAACAGAGCAAAACAGAGCTGACCAGATCTAAGCGGAGCAGAACAAAGTGAAACAGAGCCAAACAGAGCCACATTGAGCAATACAGAGCCAAACAGAGCGAAACGGAGCGAAACAAAGCCAAATGGAGCCAATGAGTGCCAAACAGAGCATGATACAGCCAAACTGTGCTGAACAGAGCCAAACAATGCCCACTGCAGCCAAACAGAGAAAAGCAGAGCTGAACTAATCCAAACAGAGCCAAACGGAGCCAACGAGAGCAATAGAGAGTGCAACAGAGCCACAAAGAGCAAAACAGAGCCTGTCAGAGCCAAAGAAAGCAACACAGAGCCAAAGTCAGCAAAACAGAGCTGCACAGAGCCAAACAGAGTGAAACACAGCAAAACAGAGGCAAGCAGAGCCAAACAGAGCAGAAAAGAGCCAAACAGAGCAAAACAGAGCCAAACCGATCCAAACGGAGCCAAACAGAGCCAAAGAGAGCAAAACAGAGTCAAACAAGGCTAAAGAAAGCAAAACAAAGCAAAACAGAGCTGACCAGATCCAAGCAGAGCAGAACAAAGCGAAACAGAGCCAAACAGAGCCACACAGAGCAAAACACAGCCAAACAGAGCGAAAGGGAGCCAAACAGAGCCAAACAGAGCCAATGAGTGCCAAACAGAGCATGGCACAGCCAAACTGTGCTGAACAGAGCCAAACAATGTCCTCTTGAGCCAAACAGAGAAAAGCAGAGCTGAACCGATCCAAACAGAGTCCAACGGAGCCAATGGGAGCAATACAGAGTGCAACAGAGCCCACAAAGAGCAAAACAGAGCCTGGCAGAGCCAAAGAAAGCAACACAGAGCCAAAAACAGCAAAACAGAGCCGAACAGAGCAAACCAAGACAAAGAGATCCAAACGGAGCCAAACAGAGCCAAACAGAGCAAAACAGAGTCAAACAGAGCCAAACCGAGCCAAATAGAGCAAAATTAGGCCACAGAGAGTACAACAGAGCCAAACAGATCCAAACAGAGCCAAGCAGAGCCAAACAGATCCAAACAGAGCAAAACAGAGCCAAACAGAGCGGATCAGAGCCACACAGAGCAAAACAAGGCCAATGAGAGCCAAACAGAGCCAAACAGAGCCACTCAGAGCAAAGCAGAGCCAAACAGAGCAGAACAGAGCCATGGAATGCCAAACAGAGCATGGCACCGCTCACCTCTGCTGAACAGTGCCAAACAAAGCCCACTGGAGCCAAACAGAGCAAAACAGATCCAAACAGAGCAAAACAGAGCTGAACAGATCCAAACAGAGCCAAATTGAGCCAAACAGAGAAATACAGAGCGAAAGAGAACCACAAAGAGCAAAGCAGAGCCTGGCAGAGCCAAACAGAGCAAACCAGAGCCAATCAGAGAAAAACTAGACCGAAGAGAGCCAAAGAGAGCCAAACGGAGCAGAACAGAGACAAACAGAGGCAGGTAGAGCCAATGAGTGCCAAACAGAGCAGAAAAGAGCCAAAGAGAGACAAACATAGCCGATGAGTGCCAAACAAAACATGGCACAGTCAACCTGTGCTGAACAAAGCCAAACAAAGCACAACGGAGCCAAACAGAGCCAAGCAGAGCAAAACGGAGCTAAAGAGAGCAAAACAGAGACAAACAGAGCCAAACAGAGCCAATAAGGGCCAAGCAGAACATGGCACAGTCAACCTGTGCTGAACAGAACCAAACCAAGTACAACGGAGCCAAACAGAGCCAAACAGAGTAAAACAGAGCCAAACAGAGCCAAACGGAGCCAAACAGAGCCAAACAGATCCAAAGGGAACCAAACAGATCCAAACAGAGCAACACAGAGCCAAACAGAGCCAAACAAAGCCACACAGAGCAGAACAGAGCCAAAGAGAGTAAAACAGAGTCAAACAGAGCCAAACAGAGCAAAACAAGGCTAAAGAGAGCAAAAGAGCGTTAACCAGAGCCAGACTGATCAAAACAGAGCAAAACAGAGCTGACCAGATCTAAGCGGAGCAGTACAAAGTGAAACAGAGCCAAACAGAGCCACATTGAGCAATACAGAGCCAAACAGAGCGAAACGGAGCGAAACAAAGCCAAATGGAGCCAATGAGTGCCAAACAGAGCATGATACAGCCAAACTGTGCTGAACAGAGCCAAACAATGCCCACTGCAGCCAAACAGAGAAAAGCAGAGCTGAACTAATCCAAACAGAGCCAAACGGAGCCAACGAGAGCAATAGAGAGTGCAACAGAGCCACAAAGAGCAAAACAGAGCCTGTCAGAGCCAAAGAAAGCAACACAGAGCCAAAAACAGCAAACAGAGCCGTACAGAGCCAAACAGAGTGAAACACAGCAAAACAGAGGCAAGCAGAGCCAAACAGAGCAGAAAAGAGCCAAACTGAGCAAAACAGAGCCAAATAGAGCCAAACTGAGCCTATGAGTGCCATACAGAACATGGCCAGACAAACTGTGCTAAACAGAGCCAAACAACGCCGACTGGAGCTAAACAGTGAAAAACAGAGCTGAACTGATCCGAACAGGGTCAAACGGAGCCAATGAGAGCAATAAAGAGTGCAACAGAGACACAAAGAGCAAAACAGAGCCTGGCAGAGCCAAAAAAAGCAACACAGAGCCAAAAACAGCAAACAGAGCCGAACAGAGCAAACCAAGCCAAAGAGATCCAAACGGAGTCAAACAGAGCCAAACAGAGCAAAACAGCGTCAAACAGAGCCAAACCGAGCCACACACAGCAAAACTAGGCCAAAGAGAGAACAACGGAGCCAAACAGATCCAAGCAGAGCCAAGCAGAGCCAAACAGATCCAAACGGAGCAAGACAGAGCCAAACAGAGCAATACAGAGCCAAACAGAGCGCATCAGAGCCACACAGAGCAAAACAAGGCCAATGAGAGCCAAACAGAGCCACTCAGAGCAAAGCAGAGCCAAACAGAGCAGAACAGAGCCAAACAGAGCCAAACAGAGCCAATGAATGCCAAACAGAGCATGGCACAGCTCACCTCTGCTGAACAGTGCCAAACAAAGCCCACTGGAGCCAAACAGAGCAAAACAGAACCAAACAGAGAAATACAGAGCGAAAGAGAACCACAAAGAGCAAACCAGAGCCTGGCAGAGCCAAACAGAACAAACCAGAGCCAATCAGAGCAAAACTAGACCGAAGAGAGCCAAAGAGAGCCAAACGGAGCAGAAGTGAGCCAAACACAGCAAAACAGAGGCAAGTAGAGCCAATGAGTGCCAAACAGAGCAGAAAAGAGCCAAACAGAGCCAAAGAGAGCTGATGAGTGCCAAGCAGAACATGGCACGGTCAACCTGTGCTGAACAGAGCCAAACAAAGCACAACGGAGCCAAACAGAGCCAAGCAGAGCAAAACAGAGCTAAATAGAACAGAACAAAGACAAACAGAGCCAAACAGAGCCAATGAGTGCCAAACAGAGCATGATACAGCCAAACTGTGCTGAACAGAGCCAAACAATGCCCACTGCAGCCAAACAGAGAAAAGCAGAGCTGAACTGATCCAAACAGAGCCAAACGGAGCCAACGAGAGCAATAGAGAGTGCAACAGAGCCACAAAGAGCAAAACAGAGCCTGTCAGAGCCAAAGAAAGCAACACAGAGCCAAAGTCAGCCAAACAGAGCTGCACAGAGCCAAACAGAGTGAAACACAGCAAAACAGAGGCAAGCAGAGCCAAACAGAGCAGAAAAGAGCCAAACAGAGCAAAACAGAGCCAAACCGATCCAAACGGAGCCAAACAGAGCCAAAGAGAGCAAAACAGAGTCAAACAAGGCTAAAGAAAGCAAAACAAAGCAAAACAGAGCTGACCAGATCCAAGCAGAGCAGAACAAAGCGAAACAGAGCCAAACAGAGCCACACAGAGCAAAACAGAGCCAAACAGAGCGAAAGGGAGCCAAACAGAGCCAAACAGAGCCAATGAGTGCCAAACAGAGCATGGCACAGCCAAACTGTGCTGAACAGAGCCAAACAATGTCCTCTTGAGCCAAACAGAGAAAAACAGAGCTGAACCGATCCAAACAGAGTCCAACGGAGCCAATGGGAGCAATACAGAGTGCAACAGAGCCCACAAAGAGCAAAACAGAGCCTGGCAGAGCCAAAGAAAGCAACACAGAGCCAAAAACAGCAAAACAGAGCCGAACAGAGCAAACCAAGACAAAGAGATCCAAACGGAGCCAAACAGAGCCAAACAGAGCAAAACAGAGTCAAACAGAGCCAAACCGAGCCAAATAGAGCAAGATTAGGCCACAGAGAGTACAACAGAGCCAAACAGATCCAAACAGAGCCAAGCAGAGCCAAACAGATCCAAACAGAGCAAAACAGAGCCAAACAGAGCGGATCAGAGCCACACAGAGCAAAACAAGGCCAATGAGAGCCAAACAGAGCCAAACAGAGCCACTCAGAGCAAAGCAGAGCCAAACAGAGCAGAACAGAGCCAAACAGAGCCAAACAGAGCCATTGAATGCCAAACAGAGCATGGCACCGCTCACCTCTGCTGAACAGTGCCAAACAAAGCCCACTGGAGACAAACAGAGCAAAACAGATCCAAACAGAGCAAAACAGAGCTGAACAGATCCAAACAGAGCCAAATTGAGCCAAACAGAGAAATACAGAGCGAAAGAGAACCACAAAGAGCAAAGCAGAGCCTGGCAGAGCCAAACAGAGCAAACCAGAGCCAATCAGAGCAAAACTAGACCGAAGAGAGCCAAAGAGAGCCAAACGGAGCAGAACAGAGCCAAACACAGCAAAACAGAGGCAAGTAGAGCCAATGAGTGCCAAAGAGAGCAGAAAAGAGCCAAAGAGAGCCAAACAGAGCCGATGAGTGCCAAACAGAACATGGCACGGTCAACCTGCGCTGAACAGAGCCAAACAAAGCACAACGCAGCCAAACAGAGCCAAGCAGAGCAAAACGGAGCTAAAGAGAGCAAAACAGAGACAAACAGAGCCAAACAGAGCCAATGAGTGCCAAACAGAACATGGCACAGTCAACCTGTGCTGAACAGAACCAAACTAAGTACAACGGAGCCAACCAGAGCCAAACAGAGTAAAACAGAGCCAAACAGAGCCAAACGGAGCCAAACAGAGCCAAACGGATCCAAAGGGAACCAAACAGATCCAAACAGAGCAACACAGAGCCAAACAGAGTCAAACACAGCCAAACAGAGCAAAACAAGGTCAAAGAGAGCAAAACAGCGTTAACCAGAGCCAGACTGATCAAAACAGAGCAAAACAGAGCTGACCAGATCCAAGCGGAGCAGAACAAAGTGAAACAGAGACAAACAGAGCCACATTGAGCAATACAGAGCAAAACAGAGCGAAATGGAGCGAAACAGAGCCAAACGGAGCCAATGAGTGCCAAACAGAGCATGATACAGCCAAACTGTGCTGAACAGAGCCAAACAATGCCCACTGCAGCCAGACAGAGAACAGCAGAGCTGAACTGATCCAAACAGAGCCAGACGGAGCCAACGAGAGCAATAGAGAGTGCAACAGAGCCAAAAAGAGCAAAACAGAGCCTGTCAGATCCAAAGAAAGCAACACAGAGCCAAAAACAGCAAAACAGAGCTGAAAAGAGCCAAACAGAGTGAAACACAGCAAAACAGAGGCAAGCAGAGCCAAACAGAGCAGAAAAGAGCCAAACTGAGCAAAACAGAGCCAAACAGAGCCAAACTGAGCCTATGAGTGCCATACAGAACATGGCACAGACAAACTGTGCTAAACAGAGCCAAACAACGCCGACTGGAGCTAAACAGTGAAAAACAGAGCTGAACCGATCCAAACAGAGTCCAACGGAGCCAATGGGAGCAATACAGAGTGCAACAGAGCCCACAAAGAGCAAAACAGAGCCTGGCAGAGCCAAAGAAAGCAACACAGAGCCAAAAACAGCAAAACAGAGCCGAACAGAGCAAACCAAGACAAAGAGATCCAAACGGAGCCAAACAGAGCCAAACAGAGCAAAACAGAGTCAAACAGAGCCAAACCGAGCCAAATAGAGCAAAATTAGGCCACAGAGAGTACAACAGAGCCAAACAGATCCAAACAGAGCCAAGCAGAGCCAAACAGATCCAAACAGAGCAAAACAGAGCCAAACAGAGCGGATCAGAGCCACACAGAGCAAAACAAGGCCAATGAGAGCCAAACAGAGCCAAACAGAGCCACTCAGAGCAAAGCAGAGCCAAACAGAGCAGAACAGAGCCATTGAATGCCAAACAGAGCATGGCACCGCTCACCTCTGCTGAACAGTGCCAAACAAAGCCCACTGGAGCCAAACAGAGCAAAACAGATCCAAACAGAGCAAAACAGAGCTGAACAGATCCAAACAGAGCCAAATTGAGCCAAACAGAGAAATACAGAGCGAAAGAGAACCACAAAGAGCAAAGCAGAGCCTGGCAGAGCCAAACAGAGCAAACCAGAGCCAATCAGAGAAAAACTAGACCGAAGAGTGCCAAAGAGAGCCAAACGGAGCAGAACAGAGACAAACAGAGGCAGGTAGAGCCAATGAGTGCCAAACAGAGCAGAAAAGAGCCAAAGAGAGACAAACATAGCCGATGAGTGCCAAACAAAACATGGCACAGTCAACCTGTGCTGAACAAAGCCAAACAAAGCACAACGGAGCCAAACAGAGCCAAGCAGAGCAAAACGGAGCTAAAGAGAGCAAAACAGAGACAAACAGAGCCAAACAGAGCCAATAAGGGCCAAGCAGAACATGGCACAGTCAACCTGTGCTGAACAGAACCAAACCAAGTACAACGGAGCCAAACAGAGCCAAACAGAGTAAAACAGAGCCAAACAGAGCCAAACGGAGCCAAACAGAGCCAAACAGATCCAAAGGGAACCAAACAGATCCAAACAGAGCAACACAGAGCCAAACAGAGCCAAACAAAGCCACACAGAGCAAAACAGAGCCAAAGAGAGTAAAACAGAGTCAAACAGAGCCAAACAGAGCAAAACAAGGCTAAAGAGAGCAAAAGAGCGTTAACCAGAGCCAGACTGATCAAAACAGAGCAAAACAGAGCTGACCAGATCTAAGCGGAGCAGTACAAAGTGAAACAGAGCCAAACAGAGCCACATTGAGCAATACAGAGCCAAACAGAGCGAAACGGAGCGAAACAAAGCCAAATGGAGCCAATGAGTGCCAAACAGAGCATGATACAGCCAAACTGTGCTGAACAGAGCCAAACAATGCCCACTGCAGCCAAACAGAGAAAAACAGAGCTGAACTAATCCAAACAGAGCCAAACGGAGCCAACGAGAGCAATAGAGAGTGCAACAGAGCCACAAAGAGCAAAACAGAGCCTGTCAGAGCCAAAGAAAGCAACACAGAGCCAAAAACAGCAAACAGAGCCGTACAGAGCCAAACAGAGTGAAACACAGCAAAACAGAGGCAAGCAGAGCCAAACAGAGCAGAAAAGAGCCAAACTGAGCAAAACAGAGCCAAATAGAGCCAAACGGAGCCTATGAGTGCCATACAGAACATGGCCAGACAAACTGTGCTAAACAGAGCCAAACAACGCCGACTGGAGCTAAACAGTGAAAAACAGAGCTGAACTGATCCGAACAGGGTCAAACGGAGCCAATGAGAGCAATAAAGAGTGCAACAGAGACACAAAGAGCAAAACAGAGCCTGGCAGAGCCAAAAAAAGCAACACAGAGCCAAAAACAGCAAACAGAGCCGAACAGAGCAAACCAAGCCAAAGAGATCCAAACGGAGTCAAACAGAGCCAAACAGAGCAAAACAGCGTCAATCAGAGCCAAACCGAGCCACACACAGCAAAACTAGGCCAAAGAGAGAACAACGGAGCCAAACAGATCCAAGCAGAGCCAAGCAGAGCCAAACAGATCCAAACGGAGCAAGACAGAGCCAAACAGAGCAATACAGAGCCAAACAGAGCGCATCAGAGCCACACAGAGCAAAACAAGGCCAATGAGAGCCAAACAGAGCCAAACAGAGCCACTCAGAGCAAAGCAGAGCCAAACAGAGCAGAACAGAGCCAAACAGAGGCAAACAGAGCCAATGAATGCCAAACAGAGCATGGCACAGCTCACCTCTGCTGAACAGTGCCAAACAAAGCCCACTGGAGTCAAACAGAGCAAAACAGAACCAAACAGAGAAATACAGAGCGAAAGAGAACCACAAAGAGCAAACCAGAGCCTGGCAGAGCCAAACAGAACAAACCAGAGCCAATCAGAGCAAAACTAGACCGAAGAGAGCCAAAGAGAGCCAAACGGAGCAGAAGTGAGCCAAACACAGCAAAACAGAGGCAAGTAGAGCCAATGAGTGCCAAACAGAGCAGAAAAGAGCCAAACAGAGCCAAAGAGAGCTGATGAGTGCCAAGCAGAACATGGCACGGTCAACCTGTGCTGAACAGAGCCAAACAAAGCACAACGGAGCCAAACAGAGCCAAGCAGAGCAAAGCAGAGCTAAATAGAACAAAACAAAGACAAACAGAGCCAAACAGAGCCAATGAGTGCCAAACAGAGCATGATACAGCCAAACTGTGCTGAACAGAGCCAAACAATGCCCACTGCAGCCAAACAGAGAAAAGCAGAGCTGAACTGATCCAAACAGAGCCAAACGGAGCCAACGAGAGCAATAGAGAGTGCAACAGAGCCACAAAGAGCAAAACAGAGCCTGTCAGAGCCAAAGAAAGCAACACAGAGCCAAAGTCAGCCAAACAGAGCTGCACAGAGCCAAACAGAGTGAAACACAGCAAAACAGAGGCAAGCAGAGCCAAACAGAGCAGAAAAGAGCCAAACAGAGCAAAACAGAGCCAAACCGATCCAAACGGAGCCAAACAGAGCCAAAGAGAGCAAAACAGAGTCAAACAAGGCTAAAGAAAGCAAAACAAAGCAAAACAGAGCTGACCAGATCCAAGCAGAGCAGAACAAAGCGAAACAGAGCCAAACAGAGCCACACAGAGCAAAACAGAGCCAAACAGAGCGAAAGGGAGCCAAACAGAGCCAAACAGAGCCAATGAGTGCCAAACAGAGCATGGCACAGCCAAACTGTGCTGAACAGAGCCAAACAATGTCCTCTTGAGCCAAACAGAGAAAAACAGAGCTGAACCGATCCAAACAGAGTCCAACGGAGCCAATGGGAGCAATACAGAGTGCAACAGAGCCCACAAAGAGCAAAACAGAGCCTGGCAGAGCCAAAGAAAGCAACACAGAGCCAAAAACAGCAAAACAGAGCCGAACAGAGCAAACCAAGACAAAGAGATCCAAACGGAGCCAAACAGAGCCAAACAGAGCAAAACAGAGTCAAACAGAGCCAAACCGAGCCAAATAGAGCAAAATTAGGCCACAGAGAGTACAACAGAGCCAAACAGATCCAAACAGAGCCAAGCAGAGCCAAACAGATCCAAACAGAGCAAAACAGAGCCAAACAGAGCGGATCAGAGCCACACAGAGCAAAACAAGGCCAATGAGAGCCAAACAGAGCCAAACAGAGCCACTCAGAGCAAAGCAGAGCCAAACAGAGCAGAACAGAGCCAAACAGAGCCAAACAGAGCCATTGAATGCCAAACAGAGCATGGCACAGCTCACCTCTGCTGAACAGTGCCAAACAAAGCCCACTGGAGACAAACAGAGCAAAACAGATCCAAACAGAGAAAAACAGAGCTGAACAGATCCAAACAGAGCCAAATTGAGCCAAACAGAGAAATACAGAG
The DNA here is from genome assembly GCA_026770705.1 of Isurus oxyrinchus. NCBI lineage: Eukaryota > Metazoa > Chordata > Chondrichthyes > Lamniformes > Lamnidae > Isurus > Isurus oxyrinchus. Next base: position 24,212 of record JANJGN010004919.1, read on the forward strand.
CGAAAGAGAACCACAAAGAGCAAAGCAGAGCCTGGCAGAGCCAAACAGAGCAAACCAGAGCCAATCAGAGCAAAACTAGACCGAAGAGAGCCAAAGAGAGCCAAACGGAGCAGAACAGAGCCAAACACAGCAAAACAGAGGCAAGTAGAGCCAATGAGTGCCAAAGAGAGCAGAAAAGAGCCAAAGAGAGCCAAACAGAGCCGATGAGTGCCAAACAGAACATGGCACGGTCAACCTGCGCTGAACAGAGCCAAACAAAGCACAACGCAGCCAAACAGAGCCAAGCAGAGCAAAACGGAGCTAAAGAGAGCAAAACAGAGACAAACAGAGCCAAACAGAGCCAATGAGTGCCAAACAGAACATGGCACAGTCAACCTGTGCTGAACAGAACCAAACTAAGTACAACGGAGCCAACCAGAGCCAAACAGAGTAAAACAGAGCCAAACAGAGCCAAACGGAGCCAAACAGAGCCAAACGGATCCAAAGGGAACCAAACAGATCCAAACAGAGCAACACAGAGCCAAACAGAGTCAAACACAGCCAAACAGAGCAAAACAAGGTCAAAGAGAGCAAAACAGCGTTAACCAGAGCCAGACTGATCAAAACAGAGCAAAACAGAGCTGACCAGATCCAAGCGGAGCAGAACAAAGTGAAACAGAGACAAACAGAGCCACATTGAGCAATACAGAGCAAAACAGAGCGAAATGGAGCGAAACAGAGCCAAACGGAGCCAATGAGTGCCAAACAGAGCATGATACAGCCAAACTGTGCTGAACAGAGCCAAACAATGCCCACTGCAGCCAGACAGAGAACAGCAGAGCTGAACTGATCCAAACAGAGCCAGACGGAGCCAACGAGAGCAATAGAGAGTGCAACAGAGCCAAAAAGAGCAAAACAGAGCCTGTCAGATCCAAAGAAAGCAACACAGAGCCAAAAACAGCAAAACAGAGCTGAAAAGAGCCAAACAGAGTGAAACACAGCAAAACAGAGGCAAGCAGAGCCAAACAGAGCAGAAAAGAGCCAAACTGAGCAAAACAGAGCCAAACAGAGCCAAACTGAGCCTATGAGTGCCATACAGAACATGGCACAGACAAACTGTGCTAAACAGAGCCAAACAACGCCGACTGGAGCTAAACAGTGAAAAACAGAGCTGAACTGATCCGAAAAGGGTCAAACGGAGCCAATGAGAGCAATAAAGAGTGCAACAGAGACACAAAGAGCAAAACAGAGCCTGGCAGAGCCAAAGAAAGCAACACAGAGCCAAAAACAGCAAACAGAGCCGAACAGAGCAAACCAAGCCAAAGAGATCCAAACGGAGCCAAACAGAGCCAAACAGAGCAAAACAGAGTCAAACAGAGCCAAACCGAGCCACACACAGCAAAACTAGGCCAAAGAGAGTACAACAGAGCCAAACAGATCCAAGAAGAGCCAAGCAGAGCCAAACAGATCCAAACGGAGCAAAACAGAGCCAAACAGAGCAATACAGAGCCAAACAGAGCGCATCAGAGCCACACAGAGCAAAATAAGGCCAATGAGAGCCAAACAGAGCCAAACAGAGCCACTCAGAGCAAAGCAGAGCCAAACAGAGCAGAACAGAGCCAAACAGAGCCAAACAGAGCCAATGAATGCCAAACAGAGCATGGCACAGCTCACCTCTGCTGAACAGTGCCAAACAAAGCCCACTGGAGCCAAACAGAGCAAAACAGAACCAAACAGAGCAAAACAGAGCTGAACAGATCCAAACAGAGCCAAATAGAGCCAAACAGAGAAATACAGAGCGAAAGAGAACCACAAAGAGCAAAGCAGAGCCTGGCAGAGCCAAACAGAGCAAACCAGAGCCAATCAGAGCAAAACTAGACCGAAGAGAGCCAAAGAGAGCCAAATGGAGCAGAACAGAGCCAAACACAGCAAAACAGAGGCAAGTAGAGCCAATGAGTGCCAAACAGAGCAGAAAAGAGCCAAAGAGAGCCAAACAGAGCCGAACAGAGCAAAACAGAGTCAAACAGAGCCAAACCGAGCCAAACAGAGCAAAACTAAACCAAAGAGAGTACAACAGAGCCAAACAGAGCCAAGCAGTGCCAAACAGATCCAAACAGAGCAAAACAGAGCCAAACAGCGCAACACGGAGCCAAACAGAGCGCATCAGAGCCACACAGAGCAAAACAAGGCCAATGAGAGCCAAACAGAGCCAAACAGAGCCACTCAGAGCAAAACAGAGCCAAACAGTGCAGAACACAGCCAAACAGAGGCAAACTGAGCCATTGAGTGCCAAACAGAGGATGGCACAGCTAACTTCTGCTGAACAGTGCCAAACAAAGCCCACTGGAGACAAACAGAGCAAAACAGATCCAAACAGAGAAAAACAGAGCTGAACAGATCCAAACAGAGCCAAATTGAGCCAAACAGAGCAATACAGAGCGAAAGTGAACCACAAAGAGCAAACCAGAGCTTAGCAGAGCCAAACAGAGCAAACCAGAGCCAATCAGAGAAAAACTAGACCGAAGAGAGCCAAAGAGAGCCAAACGGAGCAGAACAGAGACAAACAGAGGCAGGTAGAGCCAATGAGTGCCAAACAGAGCAGAAAAGAGCCAAAGAGAGACAAACATAGCCGATGAGTGCCAAACAAAACATGGCACAGTCAACCTGTGCTGAACAAAGCCAAACAAAGCACAACGGAGCCAAACAGAGCCAAGCAGAGCAAAACGGAGCTAAAGAGAGCAAAACAGAGACAAACAGAGCCAAACAGAGCCAATAAGGGCCAAGCAGAACATGGCACAGTCAACCTGTGCTGAACAGAACCAAACCAAGTACAACGGAGCCAAACAGAGTCAAACAGAGTAAAACAGAGCCAAACAGAGCCAAACGGAGCCAAACAGAGCCAAACAGATCCAAAGGGAACCAAACAGATCCAAACAGAGCAACACAGAGCCAAACAGAGCCAAACAGAGCCACACAGAGCAAAACAGAGCCAAAGAGAGTAAAACAGAGTCAAACAGAGCCAAACAGAGCAAAACAAGGCTAAAGAGAGCAAAAGAGCGTTAACCAGAGCCAGACTGATCAAAACAGAGCAAAACAGAGCTGACCAGATCTAAGCGGAGCAGAACAAAGTGAAACAGAGCCAAACAGAGCCACATTGAGCAATACAGAGCCAAACAGAGCGAAACGGAGCGAAACAAAGCCAAATGGAGCCAATGAGTGCCAAACAGAGCATGATACAGCCAAACTGTGCTGAACAGAGCCAAACAATGCCCACTGCAGCCAAACAGAGAAAAGCAGAGCTGAACTAATCCAAACAGAGCCAAACGGAGCCAACGAGAGCAATAGAGAGTGCAACAGAGCCACAAAGAGCAAAACAGAGCCTGTCAGAGCCAAGAAAGCAACACAGAGCCAAAGTCAGCAAAACAGAGCTGCACAGAGCCAAACAGAGTGAAACACAGCAAAACAGAGGCAAGCAGAGCCAAACAGAGCAGAAAAGAGCCAAACAGAGCAAAACAGAGCCAAACCGATCCAAACGGAGCCAAACAGAGCCAAAGAGAGCAAAACAGAGTCAAACAAGGCTAAAGAAAGCAAAACAAAGCAAAACAGAGCTGACCAGATCCAAGCAGAGCAGAACAAAGCGAAACAGAGCCAAACAGAGCCACACAGAGCAAAACAGAGCCAAACAGAGCGAAAGGGAGCCAAACAGAGCCAAACAGAGCCAATGAGTGCCAAACAGAGCATGGCACAGCCAAACTGTGCTGAACAGAGCCAAACAATGCCCACTGCAGCCAAACAGAGAAAAGCAGAGCTGAACTAATCCAAACAGAGCCAAACGGAGCCAACGAGAGCAATAGAGAGTGCAACAGAGCCACAAAGAGCAAAACAGAGCCTGTCAGAGCCAAAGAAAGCAACACAGAGCCAAAGTCAGCAAAACAGAGCTGCACAGAGCCAAACAGAGTGAAACACAGCAAAACAGAGGCAAGCAGAGCCAAACAGAGCAGAAAAGAGCCAAACAGAGCAAAACAGAGCCAAACCGATCCAAACGGAGCCAAACAGAGCCAAAGAGAGCAAAACAGAGTCAAACAAGGCTAAAGAAAGCAAAACAAAGCAAAACAGAGCTGACCAGATCCAAGCAGAGCAGAACAAAGCGAAACAGAGCCAAACAGAGCCACACAGAGCAAAACAGAGCCAAACAGAGCGAAAGGGAGCCAAACAGAGCCAAACAGAGCCAATGAGTGCCAAACAGAGCATGGCACAGCCAAACTGTGCTGAACAGAGCCAAACAATGTCCTCTTGAGCCAAACAGAGAAAAACAGAGATGAACCGATCCAAACAGAGTCCAACGGAGCCAATGGGAGCAATACAGAGTGCAACAGAGCCCACAAAGAGCAAAACAGAGCCTGGCAGAGCCAAAGAAAGCAACACAGAGCCAAAAACAGCAAAACAGAGCCGAACAGAGCAAACCAAGACAAAGAGATCCAAACGGAGCCAAACAGAGCCAAACAGAGCAAAACA
>JANJGN010004920.1:2500-15000 GCA_026770705.1 Isurus oxyrinchus
GGACAGGGGGAGAGGAAGGGGACAGGGGGAGAGGGAAGGGGACAGGGGGAGAGGGAAGGGGACAGGGGGAGAGGGAAGGGGACAGGGGGAGAGGGAAGGGGACAGGGGGAGAGGGAAGGGGACAGGGGGAGAGGGGAGGGGACAGGGGGAGAGGAAGGGGACAGGGGAGAGGGAAGGGGACAGGGGGAGAGGGAAGGGGACAGGGGGAGAGGAAGGGGACAGGGGGGAGAGGGAAGGGGACAGGGGAGAGGGAAGGGGACAGGGGGAGAGGGAAGGGGACAGGGGGAGAGGGGGGAGGGGACAGGGGAGAGGGGGAGGGGGGCAGAGGGAGAGGGAGGGGGGCAGAGGGAGAGGGAGGGGGGCAGAGGCAGAGGGGAGTCGGAGGGAGATACACTCGCGTGTTGCTCCCTCAGTAACGAGGCTGGGGAGTGTCAGGCTGGATTGAGGGGCTGAGGGACGAGGGTTTCAGACCCACCCCCCCCCACCTACACCCAACTCCCCCCCACCCCACCACCACCGGAACAAACCCTCGCGGGTCAGGGATCGCCCCCTTCCTCAGCCAGCATGAGACGACGATCGGGCCCCTCATCCTTACTTTAAATCCAATCTTTAGGTCCTCGCACTCCTGGGAACAGCACTCAACTCCTTGTTCAGGCACTCGTTGATGAAGCAGTTCAGCTCATCAGAGCCATCCTCACAGTCGTTGCTGTTGTCACACAGGAAGGTCTCGTTGACACAGATCCCATTGTTGCACAGGAAAAAGGAGTCATTACACTTCTTGTCTGTAAGACAAAGGCAAGGGTCACGTTACACAGGGACAGAGAGAGGGGGGGGCTGGTGGGGGGGGGGTGCGCGGAGGGAGAGGGGTCTCGAGGGGTGTGTAGCGCAGAGGGGCGGGGAGGGGGGAGGAGAAACGAGCATCATCGGCAGAGCCAGACCAAGAGCGAGGGCAGACAGAGATTGGGAGTGAGGCAGAGAGAGATTGGGAGCGAGGGGAGTGAGTGATTGGGAGTGAGGCAGAGAGAGATTGGGAGCGAAGGCAGAGAGAGATCGGGAGCGAGGGCAGAGAGAGATTGGAGCGAGGGCAGACAGAGATCGGGAGCGAGGGCAGAGATCGGGAGCGAGGGCAGACAGAGATCGGGAGCGAGGCAGACAGAGATCGGGAGCGAGGGCAGACAGAGATCGGGAGCGAGGGCAGACAGAGATCGGGAGCGAGGGCAGAGATCGGGAGCGAGGGCAGACAGAGATCGGGAGCGAGGCAGACAGAGATCGGGAGCGAGGGCAGAGAGAGATCGGGAGCGAGGGCAGAGAGAGATCGGAGCGAGGGCAGAGAGAGATCGGAGCGAGGGCAGAGAGAGATCGGGAGCGAGGGCAGACAGAGATCGGGAGCGAGGGCAGACAGAGATCGGGAGCGAGGGCAGACAGAGATCGGGAGCCGAGGGCAGACAGAGATCGGGAGCGAGGGCAGACAGAGATCGGGAGCGAGGGCAGACAGAGATCGGGAGCGAGGGCAGACAGAGATCGGGAGCGAGGGCAGACAGAGATCGGGAGCGAGGGCAGACAGAGATCGGGAGCGAGGCAGACAGAGATCGGGAGCGAGGCAGACAGAGATCGGGAGCGAGGGCAGAGAGAGATCGGGAGCGAGGGCAGAGAGAGATAGGGAGCGAGGCAGACAGAGATCGGGAGCGAGGGCAGAGAGAGATCGGGAGCGAGGCAGAGAGAGATCGGGAGCGAGGCAGAGAGAGATCGGGAGCGAGGCAGAGAGAGATCGGAGCGAGGCAGAGAGAGATTGGGAGCGAGGCAGACAGAGATTGGGAGCAAGGCAGACAGAGATTGGAGCGAGGGGAGTGAGAGATTGGGAGCGAGGGGAGTGAGAGATTGGGAGTGAGGGCAGAGAGAGATCGGGAGCGAGGCAGACAGAGATCGGGAGCGAGGGCAGACAGAGATCGGGAGCGAGGGCAGACAGATCGGGGAGCGAGGCAGACAGAGATCGGGAGCGAGGGCAGACAGAGATCGGGAGCGAGGGCAGACAGAGATCGGGAGCGAGGGCAGACAGAGATCGGGAGCGAGGGCAGAGATCGGGAGCGAGGGCAGTCAGAGATCGGGAGCGAGGCAGACAGAGATCGGGAGCGAGGGCAGAGAGAGATCGGGAGCGAGGGCAGAGAGAGAGATCGGAGCGAGGGCAGAGAGAGATCGGGAGCGAGGGCAGAGAGAGATCGGGAGCGAGGGCAGAGAGAGATCGGGAGCGAGGGCAGAGAGAGATCGGGGAGCGAGGGCAGACAGAGATCGGGAGCGAGGGCAGACAGAGATCGGGAGCGAGGGCAGACAGAGATCGGAGAGCGAGGGCAGACAGAGATCGGGAGCGAGGGCAGACAGAGATCGGGAGCGAGGGCAGACAGAGATCGGGAGCGAGGGCAGACAGAGATCGGGAGCGAGGGCAGACAGAGATCGGGAGCGAGGCAGACAGAGATCGGGAGCGAGGCAGACAGAGATCGGGAGCGAGGCAGACAGAGATCGGGAGCGAGGCAGACAGAGATTGGGAGCGAGGCAGACAGAGATTGGGAGCGAGGCAGACAGAGATTCGGGAGCGAGGCAGATAGAGATCGGGAGGGGAGAGAGAGATCGGGAGCGAGGCAGAGAGAGATCGGGAGCGAGGCAGAGAGAGATTGGGAGCGAGGGCAGAGAGAGATCGGGAGCGAGGCAGACAGAGATCGGGAGCGAGGGGAGTGAGAGATCGGGAGCGAGGGAGTGAGAGATTGGGAGCGAGGGCAGACAGAGATCGGGAGCGAGGGCAGACAGAGATCGGAGCGAGGGCAGAGAGAGATCGGGAGCGAGGCAGAGAGAGATTGGGAGCGAGAGAGAGAGAGATTGGGAGCGAGGCAGAGAGAGATTGGGAGCGAGGCAGAGAGAGATTGGGAGCGAGGGCAGACAGAGATTGGGAGCGAGGCAGAGAGAGATTGGGAGCGAGGCAGAGAGAGATTGGGAGCGAGGCAGAGAGAGATTGGGAGCGAGAGAGAGAGAGATTGGGAGCGAGGCAGACAGAGATGGGAGCGAGGCAGAGAGAGATTGGGAGCAAGGGCAGAGAGAGATTGGGAGCAAGAGAGAGAGAGATTGGGAGCGAGGAGAGAGAGAGATTGGGAGCGAGGGCAGAGAGAGATTGGGAGCGAGGCAGAGAGAGATCGGGAGCGAGGGCAGAGAGAGATCGGGAGCAGAGGGCAGAGAGAGATCGGGAGCGAGGGCAGAGAGAGATTGGAGCGAGAGAGAGAGAGATTGGGAGCGAGGCAGAGAGAGATCGGGGAGCGAGGGCAGAGAGAGATCGGGAGCGAGGGCAGAGAGAGATCGGGAGCGAGGGGAGTGAGAGATCGGGAGCGAGGCAGAGAGAGGCAGAGAAAGAGGAAAAGGAGAGGACACGTTCGCGAGGCTCGATCAGGGGTCACGGAGCAGGGGACAGGCAGTGATCCAGCTGCCAATAACGACAATGAATCAAGAGCATGCAAGTCCACTGGGAATATTCCCTTTAAACAGTCGCAGAGCACTGCAGAGCTTGGATATTGTGTAAGAGACACACACACACACACACACTGTGAAGCATTTTGACTCAGACTCATCAGGGCAGGTGCACAACTCCCTAATTTCAGAGGGAGCTTTGAAATTTGGCATTCTTGTGTTTGTCCTGACTTGTTAATAAACACATACTTTCATGGGATGAGAGTCACTGGGCTGGGCCCAGCATTTATTACCCATCACTAATTGCCCCATAAGAAGGTTGGGTGGGGGGGGGTGAGCCGCCTTCTTGAGCCGCTGCAGTCCCCGTGTGGTGTAGGTACACCCACGGCGCTGTTAGGGAGGGAGTTACAGGATTTTGTCCCCGTGTGGTGTAGGTACACCCACGGCGCTGTTAGGGAGGGAGTTCCAGGATTTTGTCCGTGTGGTGTAGGTACACCCACAGTGCTGTTAGGGAGGGAGTGCCAGGATTTTGTTCGTGTGGTGTAGGTACACCCACAGCGCTGTTAGGAAGGAGTTCCAGGATTTTGTCCCCATGTGGTGTAGGTACACCCACAGCGCTGTTAGGGAGGGAGTTCCAGGATTTTGTCCCCGTGTGGTGTAGGTACACCCACAGCGCTGTTAGGGAGGGAGTTCCAGGATTTTGTCCATGTGGTGTAGGTACACCCACGGCGCTGTTAGGAGGGAGTTCCAGGATTTTGTCCCCGTGTGGTGTAGGTACACCCACGGCGCTGTTAGGGAGGGAGTTCCAGGATTTTGTCTGTGTGGTGTAGGTACACCCACGACGCTGTTAGGGAGGGAGTTCCAGGATTTTGTCCCGTGTGGTGTAGGAACACCCACAGTGCTGTTAGGGAGGGAGTTCCAGGATTTTGTCTGTGTGGTGTAGGTACACCCATGGCGCTGTTAGGGAGAGTTCCAGGATTTTGTCCCGTGTGGTGTAGGTACACCCACGGTGCTGTTAGGGAGGGAGTTCCAGGATTTTGTCCCCGTGCGGTATAGGTACACCCACGCCGCTATTAGGGAGGGAGTTCCAGGATTTTGTCTCGTGTGTGGTGTAGGTACACCCACAGTGCTGTTAGGGAGGGAGTTCCAGGATTTTGTCTCGTGTGTGGTGTAGGTACACCCACGGCGCTGTTAGGGAGGGAGTTCCAGGATTTTGTCCGTGTGGTGTAGGTACACCCACAGCGCTGTTAGGGAGGGAGTTACAGGATTTTGTCCGTGTAGTGTAGGTACACCCACGGCGCTGTTAGGGAGGGAGTTCCAGGATTTTGACCTGGCGACAGTGAAGGAACGGCCGATATATTCCCAAGTCGGGATGGTGAGTGGCTGGGAGGGGAACTTGCAGGTGGTGGTGTTCCCCATGTGTCTGCTGCCCTCGTCCTTCTAGACGGTAGAGGTGGTGGGTTTGGGCGGCGCTGTCGAAGGAGCCCTTGGTGAGTTGCTGCAGTGCATCTTGTAGATGGTACACACACTGCTGCCCCTGTGCGTCGGTGGTGGTGGAAGGGGTGCATCTTGTAGATGGTACACACACTGCTGCCCACTATGTGTGTATCCCGGCTCGCACGAGGCTCTCTCCTCAGCCCAGGGATGTGGGCCATGTTCCAGCCAGTCAGGAGCGAGGTGATGTTAAACAAAGCCAGAATCCGATCTGTCCGCTTTGGCAGGGAGAATGAAAGAGAAGCTTATTATCTGAACGGTGAGAGATCGCAGAGTTCTGAGGTGCAGAGGGATCTGGGTGTCCTAGTGCATGAATCACAAAAGGTTAGTGATGCAGGTACAGCAGGTAATTAGGGAAACTAATAGGATGTTAGTGTTTATTGGGAGGGGATTGATTACAGATGTGGGGAGGTTATGCTTCAGTTGTACGGGACACTGGTGGGACCACATCTGGAGTACTGTGTACAGCACTGGTCTCCTTATTTAAGGGAGGGTGTAAACGCGTTGGAAGCCGTTCAGAGAAGGTTTAACCAGACTGACGCCTGGAACGGGCGGGGTTGTCTTATCAGGAAAGGTCGGACAGGCCGGGCTTGTATCCGCTGGAGTTTAGAAGAGTGAGAGGCGGCTCGATCGAAACCTATAAGATCCTGAGGGGGTCTCGACAGGGTGGGTGTGGAGAAGATGTTTCCTCTTGTGGGAGGGGGTGGGGGGGGGTCACTATTTAAAAATAAGGGGGTCTCCCATTGAGGACAGAGACGTGGAGAAATGTTTTCTCTCTCCGAGGGGGGGTGGGGGTGAGTCTCTGGAACTCTCTTCCTCGAAAGGCGGTGGGAGCAGAGCCTCTGAATGTTTGTAAGGTCGAGGTGGATGGATTCCTGATTGACAAGGTGGGGGGAGGGGGGCGGGGGTGGAGGGGCGATGGGTTATCGGCTGGGGGGTGAATGTGGGGCTGAGCAGGCTCGAGGGGCCTCCTCCTGGCTCGGACGATCCCCAGAAAAACGCTCCCCCTGACCGGAAGCGGGCGGTGGAGGTCCATCTCCGGGCCAAGGAGACCTCACCGCGCTTGCCGGAACGTCCATCTGGATGACCGCCCGACCAAGTTAAGATGCAGGCTCGGACTGGCAGGAGGCCGGAGTTAGACTCCACACCCCCCCCGCCCCACCCCTTCCCCACTCCCCCCCACCCCCCCACCACACCGTCAGACCTGAAAGGGAAGAGTCAATTTACACCGCGCCACACGATGCGAGGCGTCCGAGCGCCGGTCATTCAGCTGGCGCCACACTCACCGGAGCCGGTGCAGCGAGGGTTCCTGGGGGCCTCGTCCGACAGGTCATGGCAGTCGAACTCCCCGTCACACTCCCAGTGGTTGTTGATGAGGCAGCGGCCGTTAGCACAGCGGAATTCATTGGGACCACACGTCGGATACTCTGCAGAGGAAGAGGAGAAGATCGAGGATTGGCACCGGCACCAAGTCAGTCGGAACCGTCGGAACGAGACTGCACAGGGACCTGTTCAGCCCAGCGATGAGAGCCGTCACCCTCGCAGCCTCTGCCACACCCATGACAGTCCCTACCACCCCCTCGCTGTAACCTCCTCCAGCCCCTATACCGCTCCCTATCTCTGTAACCTCCTCCAGCCCCTACACCCCTCCCTATCTCTGTAACCTTCTCCAGTACCTACAACCCTCCCTATCTCTGTAACCTCCTCCAGCCCCTACACCCCTCCCTATCTCTGTAACCTCCTCCAGCCCCTACAACCCTGTCTATCTCTGTAACCTCCTCCAGTCCCTACAACTCTCCCTATCTCTGTAACCTCCTCCAGCCCCTACAACCCTGTTGATCTCTGTAACCTCCTCCAGCCCCTATACCGCTCCCTATCTCTGTAACCTCCTCCAGTCCCTACACCCCTCCCTATCTCTGTAACCTCCTCCAGCCCCCTACAACCCTCCCTATCTCTGTAACCTCCTCCAGACCCCTACAACCCTCCCTATCTCTGTAACCTCCTCCAGCCCCTACAACCCTCCCTATCTCTGTAACCTCCTCCAGCCCCTACACCCCCCTCGCTGTAACCTCCTCCAGCCTCTACACACCTCCCTATCTCTGTAACGTCCTCCAGCCCCTACAACCCTCCCTATCTCTGTAACCTCCTCCATCCTCTACAACGCTCCCTATCTCTGTAACCTTCTCCAGCCCCTACATCCCTCCCTCTCTCTGTAACCTCCTCCAGCCCCTACACCCCTCCCTATCTGTGTAACCCCCTCCAGCCCCTACAACCCTCCCTATCTCTGTAACCTCCTCCAGCCCCTACACCCCTCCCTATCTCTGTAACCTCCTCCAGCCCCTACAACCCTCCCTATCTCTGTAACCTCCTCCAGCCCCTACAACCCTCCCTATCTCTGTAACCTCCTCCAGCCCCTACACCCCTCCCTATCTCTGTAACCTCCTCCAGCCCCTACAACCCTCCCTATCTCTGTAACCTCCTCCAGCCCCTACAACCCTCCCTATCTCTGTAACCTCCTCCAGCCCCTACACCCCTCCCTATCTCTGTAACCTCCTCCAGCCCCTACACCCCTCCCTATCTCTGTAACCTCCTCCAGCCCCTACAACCCTCCCTATCTCTGTAACCGCCTCCAGCCCCTACACCCCCCTCGCTGTAACCTCCTCCAGCCTCCACAACCCTCCCTATCTCTGTAACCTCCTCCAGTCCCTAAACCCCTCCCTATCTCTGTAACCTCCTCCAGCCCTACAACCTTCCCTATCTCTAACCTCCTCCAGTCCCCTACAACCCTCCTAATCTCTGTAACCTCCTCCAGCCCCTACCATCCTCCCTATCTCTTTAACCTCCTGCCCCGATTCCCATCACCCCACCATCGGCGGCCTTGCCTTCAGCTGCCTGGGTCCCCGAGCTCTGGAATTCCCTCCCTAATCCCCTCTGCCTCCCTCTCTCCCCTTTGCTCCATCTCCCTCTCCCTAGGGATGAGGGGACTTCAGTTCATGGGGAGGGACTGGGATTGTTCACCTTAGAGCAGAGAAGGTTAAGGGAGGGGTCGGGAGAGATTGAGTCAAGGTGTTCAAAATCATGAAGGGAGGGATTTTGGGTAGAGTAGAGAGGGAGAGACTGTTTGGACTGGAGAAGCTGGGATTGTTCTCCTTAGAGCAGAGAAGGTTAAGGGAGATTGGGGGGTGGGGAGGGGATGAGGGGACTTCAGTTCACGTGGAGGGACTGGAGAAGCTGGGATTGTTCTCCTTAGAGCAGAGAAGGGAAAGGGAGGTTGGGGGGTGGGGAGGGGATGAGGGGACTTCAGTTCACGTGGAGGGACTGGAGAAGCTGGGATTGTTCTCCTTAGAGCAGAGAAGGTAAAGGGAGGTGGGGGGGTTGGGGGGGGAGATTGAATCGAGACGTTCAGAATCACGAAGGGAGGGGGTTTGGGTAGAGTAGAGAGGGAGAGACTGTTTCCAGTGGTGGGAGGGTCGGTAACCAGAGGGGGCACAGATTGAAGAGAATCGGTAACAGAACCAGAGGGTGGGGGGGTGAGGGGGGGAGATGAGGAGAATTATTGTTTATAAACACAGCGAGTTGTGGTGATCTGGAAGGCGCTGCCTGAAAGGGCGGTGGAAGCAGATGCAATAGGAACTGTCCAAAGTGGGGGGGTGGGGTGGGGTAGGGGGGAATCGGATAAATACTCGAAGGGGAAACATTGGCAGGTTTACGGAGTGAGGTGGGGGGGTGGGGAGAAAGAGTGGGGGGGGAGGGCAGAGATTGGGGGCTAATTGGATAGATCCGTCAAGGAGCCAGGCACATGCCCCCCCCTCCCACTCCCAACCCCGGCCCCTCGCGCTAACGCTTTGACAGACTGACTCACCGCACTCGACTGACTCGTCCGAACCGTCTCCGCAGTCATTGTCGTGGTCACACACGAAATGCTTTGGTATGCAGTGCCTGTTCTGGCACATGAATTCCCCGTCGTTGCAGGTATTGTTGTAGACTGGAAGGGAGAGAGAGAGAGAGCGAAATGGAAGACTTGCAAGGGGGCGCGGCGAGCCACTTCAGGTCGGGAAGCGGGCGGCCGACGGACGGATCAGGAGCAGGAGGCAGGCCATTCTGCCCCTCGATCCTGCTGCCCCCCACCCCCCCCCGCCAACTCAATAAGATCAGGGCTAATCCGATTGTGGCCTTAACCCCACTTTCCCCCCAATAACCCTCGACTCCCTCGTCCATCAGAAACCCATCTCACTCAGCCTCGAATATACTCACTGACCCGGCCTCCGCTGCTCTCTGGGTGGGGGGGAGGTGGGGAGAATTCCACAGACTGACCACCCTCTGAGGGAAGAAATTCCTCCTCGTCTCCGTCTTCAATGGGAGACCCCTTATTCTGAAACTGTGCCCCCCCTCCTCCTCCCCCCTCGTTCTAGATTCCCCCACGAGGGTGGGGGGGGAGGGGAAACATTCTCTCAGCATCCACCCTGTCAAGCCCCCCCACCCCCCTCCTCTCAGAATCTGACCTGTTTCAATAAGGTCACCTCTCGTTCTTCTAAACTCCCAACGGGGTCCAGGGCCCAACCTGCTCAACCTTTCCCCGTGAGACAAACCCCCCTTCGTCCCAGGGATCAGCCCAGCGAACCTTCTCCGAACGGCCCCCGATGCCAGTCCGTTACCCCCCCTCCCTTAAGTAAGGAGACCGGGACTGTCCACAGGGCTCCGGGTGGGGTCTCACCAACGCCCTGTACAGCTGGGGCAAGACTTCTCCCATTCTATACTCCATCGCCCACACTTTGTAATAAAGGCCGACGCTCCATTGACCTTCCTAACACTCTCTGCAGCTGGGTACCAACTTTTCCCGATTCGTGCACCAGGACGCCCAGATCCCTCTGCGCCCCGAAGGTCCTGCGAACCTCAATCACGGCCCACCCACCTCGCCGCCGGCGGGGGAGACTGCCCTGCGTGAATCACGACAGGGGGCCGATCTCCCGACAATGGGTGGGGGGGTCAGGGGGTGGGGGCTAGGTTTTTACCCGCGGCACTCACCGCAGCCGGCAGCCACGCTCTCGTCGGCTCCGTCGGGGCAATCCTTGTCGCCGTCACAGGTCCAGGCCTTTGGCACGCACATGTGGGACCCCGGGCACTTCATCAAGCCGGGCGCGCAGGTCACCGAGGCTGCAAAGAATGAAAAAAATCCAATCACTCTGGCGTCACCCTCGGCCCCTCGAGCCGCCCGCCATGGGATGTGGGGGGGGGTCGCTGGGATGGGCCCAGCGTTTATTACCCATCCCTAATTGCCCCCTTGAGAAGGTGGGGGGTTGTGAGCCACCTTCTTCAGCCGCTGCAGTCCCCGTGTGGTGTAGGTACACCCACAGCGCTGTTAGGGAGGGAGTTCCAGGATTTTATCCCCGTGTGTGGTGTAGGTACACCCACGGCGCTGTTAGGGAGGGAGTTCCAGGATTTTGTCCCTGTGGTGTAGGTACACCCACAGCGCTGTTAGGGAGGGAGTTCCAGGATTTTGTCCCGTGTGGTGTAGGTACACCCACAGTGCTGTTAGGGAGGGAGTTCCAGGATTTTGTCCCGTGTGGTGTAGGTACACCCACAGTGCTGTTAGGGAGGGAGTTCCAGGATTTTGTCCCGTGTGGTGTAGGTACATCCACGGCGCTGTTAGGGAGGGAGTTCCAGGATTTTGTCCCGTGTGGTGTAGGTACACCCACAGCGCTGTTAGGGAGGGAGTTCCAGGATTTTGTCCGTGTGGTGTAGGTACACCCACAGTGCTGTTAGGGAGGGAGTTCCAGGATTTTGTCCCGTGTGGTGTAGGTACATCCACGGCGCTGTTAGGGAGGGAGTTCCAGGATTTTGTCCCGTGTGGTGTAGGTACATGCACAACGCTGTTAGGGAGGGAGTTCCAGGATTTTGTCCGTGTGGTGTAGGTACACCCACGGCGCTGTTAGGGAGGGAGTTCCAGGATTTTGTCCCGTGTGGTGTAGGTACATGCACGACGCTGTTAGGGAGGGAGTTCCAGGATTTTGTCCCTGTGGTGTAGGTACACCCACAGTGCTGTTAGGGAGGGAGTTCCAGGATTTTGTCCGTGTGGTGTAGGTACACCCACGGCGCTGTTAGGGAGGGAGTTCCAGGATTTTGTCCGTGTGGGGTAGGTACACCCACGGCGCTGTTAGGGAAGGAGTTCCAGGATTTTTTCCGTGTGGTGTAGGTACACCCACAGCGGTGTTAGGGAGGGAGTTCCAGGATTTTGTCCCGTGTGGTGTATGTACACCCACGGCGCTGTTAGGGAGGGAGTTCCAGGATTTTGTCTGTGTGGTGTAGGTACACCCACGGCGCTGTTAGGGAAGGAGTTCCAGGATTTTGTCTGTGTGGTGTAGGTACACCCACGGTGCTGTTAGGGAGGGAGTTCCAGGATTTTGTCCGTGTGGTGTAGGTACACCCACAGCGGTGTTAGGGAGGGAGTTCCAGGATTTTGTCCCTGTGGTGTAGGTACACCCATGGCGCTGTTAGGGAGGGAGTTCCAGGATTTTGTCCGTGTGGTGTAGGTACACCCACGGTGCTGTTAGGGAGGGAGTTCCAGGATTTTGACCCGGCGACAGTGAAGGAACGGCCGATATATTCCCAAGTCGGGATGGTGAGCGGCTGGGAGGGGAACTTGCAGGTGCTGGTGTTCCCCATGTGTCTGCTGCCCTCGTCCTTCTAGATGGTAGAAGTGGTGGGTTTGGGCGGCGCTGTCGAAGGTGCCTTGGCGAGTTGCTGCAGTGCATCTTGTAGATGGTACACACACTGCTGCCCCTGTGCGTCGGTGGTAGTGGTGGAGGGAGAGAATGTTTGTGGATGGGGAGCCCCATCGAGCGGGGGCTGCTTTGTCCTGGACGGTGTCGAGCTTCTCGAGTGTTGTGGGAGCCGCACTCATCCAGGCAAGTGGGGAGTGTCCCATCACACTCCTGACTTGTGCCTTGTAGATGGTGGACAGGCTTTGCGGGGGGGGGGGAGTCAGGAGGTGAGTGACTCTCCGCAGGATTCCCAACCTCTCTGACCTGCTCTTGTAGCCACAGTGTTTATATGGCTGGTCCCAGTTCAGTTTCTGGTCAATGGTAACCCTCAGGATGTTGATAGTGGGGGGGGATTCAGTGATGGTGATGCCACTGAACGTCAAGGGGGCGATGGTTAGATTCTGTCTTGTTGGGAGATGGTCATTGCCTGGCACTCGTGTGCGGCGCGAACGTTCTGTTTTCACAACCTTGGAAGGAGCGTCAGCATTCTCCCCCCCCTCACACTCTGACATTGGGGGGGGGGACCGTGGTGGGGGGGCGGCGAGGGGAGCCTCTGGGTCCGAGCTACACGCCCCCCCAGCCCTGGGCAGGAAGGACTCACCGCACCGGATGTCCTCGTCTGAACCATCCCCGCAGTCGTCGGCCCCGTCGCACACCCAGCGGTCGGTGATGCACCGGTGGTTGTTGCACTCAAACTCCGAGTAGCTGCAAAACTTAACTGGGGAAAGGAAGGAGCAAACAGTCATGACCAGACACAACCAGAGGCATCCCCCCTTCCCCCTGCACCACCCCCCCCCA
>JANJGN010004920.1:20000-28703 GCA_026770705.1 Isurus oxyrinchus
CCAGTCCCGCGTTCTCCCCGCGGGAGCCAGTCCCGCGTTCTCCCCGCGGGAGCCAGTCCCGCGTTCTCCCCGCGGGAGCCAGTCCCGCGTTCTCCCCGCGGGAGCCAGTCCCGCGTTCTCCCCGCGGGAGCCAGTCCCGCGTTCTCCCCGCGGGAGCCAGTCCCGCGTTCTCCCCGCGGGAGCCAGTCCCACATTCTCCCCCGCGGGAGCGAGTCCCGCATTCTCCCCGTGGGAGCGAGTCCCACCTTCTCCCCGCGGGAGCGAGTCCCACGTTCTCCCCGTGGGAGCGAGTCCCACATTCTCCCCCGCGGGAGCGAGTCCCACATTCTCCCCGCGGGAGCGAGTCCCACATTCTCACCGCGGGAGCGAGTCCCACATTCTCCCCGCGGGAGCGAGTCCCACATTCTCCCCGCGGGAGCGAGTCCCACATTCTCCCCGCGGGAGCGAGTCCCACATTCTCACCGCGGGAGCGAGTCCCACATTCTCCCCGCGGGAGCGAGTCCCACATTCTCCCCGCGGGAGTGAGTCCCACATTCTCCCCGCTCCCTGGATGAAGAAGTTTCTCCTGAACTCCCCCGATTGGATTTATTAGTGACTGTTTTATATTGATGGCTCCTTGGCTCTGGTCTCTCTCTGCCCCCCCACAAGTAGAAACATCTTCTGCCTATCGTCTCCCCGATCGAGACCCCTTCATAGTTTTAACATCCTCCATCAGGGCACCCCCTCAGCTTCTCTTTTCTAGAGAAATGAGCCCCAGCCTGTCAAATCCTTCCTGATAGTTATAACCTCTCCGTTCATTCCATAAAATCTGGATTGCACCCTCTCCAATGCATCTATATCCTTTCACAATACGGAGACCGGAACTGTGCACAGTGCTCCAAGTGTGGTCTAACCCAGGGATACAGAGACTGGAACTGTGCACAGTGATCCAAGTGTGGTCTAACCCAGGGATACGGAGACTGGAACTGTGCACAGTGCTCCCAGTGTGGTCTAACCCAGGGATACAGAGACCAGAACTGTGCACAGTGCTCCGAGTGTGGTCTAACCCAGGGATACGGAGACCAGAACTGTGCACAGTGCTCCCAGTGTGGTCTAACCCAGGGATACGGAGACCGGAACTGTGCACAGTGCTCCCAGTGTGGTCTAACCCAGGGATACGGAGACCGGAACTGTGCACAGTGCTCCCAGTGTGGTCTAACCCAGGGATACGGAGACCGGAACTGTGCACAGTGCTCCCAGTGTGGTCTAACCCAGGGATACGGAGACCGGAACTGTGCACAGTGCTCCCAGTGTGGTCTAACCCAGGGATACGGAGACCGGAACTGTGCACAGTGCTCCCAGTGTGGTCTAACCCAGGGATACGGAGACCGGAACTGTGCACAGTGCTCCCAGTGTGGTCTAACCCAGGGATACGGAGACCGGAACTGTGCACAGTGCTCCCAGTGTGGTCTAACCCAGGGATACGGAGACCGGAACTGTGCACAGTGCTCCCAGTGTGGTCTAACCCAGGGATACGGAGACCGGAACTGTGCACAGTGCTCCGAGTGTGGTCTAACCCAGGAGATACGGAGACCAGAACTGTGCACAGTGCTCCCAGTGTGGTCTAACCCAGGGATACGGAGACCGGAACTGTGCACGGTGCTCCGAGTGTGGTCTAACTCAGGGATACGGAGACCGGAACTGTGCACAGTGCTCCAAGTGTGGTCTAACCCAGGGATACGGAGACTGGAACTGTGCACAGTGCTCCGAGTGTGGTCTAACCCAGGGATACGGAGACCAGAACTGTGCACAGTGCTCCCAGTGTGGTCTAACCCAGGGATACGGAGACCGGAACTGTGCACAGTGCTCCCAGTGTGGTCTAACCCAGGGATACAGAGACTGGAACTGTGCACAGTGCTCCAAGTGTGGTCTAACCCAGGGATACGGAGACCGGAACTGTGCACAGTGCTCCCAGTGTGGTCTAACCCAGGGATACAGACTTGGAATACAGACTTGGAACTGTGCACAGTGCTCCAAGTGTGGTCTAACCCAGGGATACGGAGACCGAACTGTGCACAGTGCTCCCAGTGTGGTCTAACCCAGAGATACGGAGACCGGAACTGTGCACAGTGCTCCAAGTGTGGTCTAACCCAGGGATACGGAGACCGGAACTGTGCACAGTGCTCCCAGTGTGGTCTAACCCAGGGATACGGAGACCGAACTGTGCACAGTGCTCCCAGTGTGATCTAACCCAGGGATACGGAGACCGGAACTGTACACAGTGCTCCCAGTATGGTCTAACCCAGGGATACAGAGACTGGAACTGTGCACAGTGCTCCGAGTGTGGTCTAACCCAGGGATACGGAGACCGGAACTGTGCACAGTGCTCCAAGTGTGGTCTAACCCAGGGATACGGAGACCGGAACTGTGCACAGTGCTCCGAGTGTGGTCTAACCCAGGGATACGGAGACCGGAACTGTGCACAGTGCTCCCAGTGTGGTCTAACCCAGGGATACGGAGACCGGAACTGTGCACAGTGCTCCAAGTGTGGTCTAACTCAGCGATATGGAGACCGGAACTGTGCACAGTGCCCCGAGTGTGGTCTAACCCAGGGTTACGGAGACCGGAACTGTGCACAGTGCTCCCAGTGTGGTCTAACCCAGGGATACAGAGACCAGAACTGTGCACAGTGCTCCAAGTGTGGTCTAACCCAGGGATACAGAGACTGGAACTGTGCACAGTGCTCCAAGTGTGGTCTAACCCAGGGATACGGAGACCAGAACTGTGCACAGTGCTCCAAGTGTGGTCTAACCCAGGGATACAGAGACTGGAACTGTGCACAGTGCTCCAAGTGTGGTCTAACCTAGGGATACGGAGACCGGAACTGTGCACAGTGCTCCAAGTGTGGTCTAACCGAGGGATACGGAGACCGGAACTGTGCACAGTGCTGCCAGTGTGGTCTAACCCAGGGACACAGAGACTGGAACTGTGCACAGTGCTCCAAGTGTGGTCTAACCCAGGGATACAGGGAATGGAACTGTGCACAGTGCTCCAAGCGTGGTCTAACCCAGGGATACGGAGACCGGAACTGTGCACAGTGCTCCCAGTGTGGTCTAACCCAGGGATACAGAGACTGGAACTGTGCACAGTGCTCCAAGTGTGGTCTAACCCAGGGATACGGAGACCAGAACTGTGCACAGTGCTCCAAGTGCCGTCTAACCAAGGGATACAGGGAATGGAACTGTGCACAGTGTTCCAAGTGTGGTCTAACCAAGGGATACAGGGAATGGAACTGTGCACAGTGCTCCAAGTGTGGTCTAACCCTGGGATACAGAGACCGGAACTGTGCACAGTGCTCCCAGTGTGGTCTAACTAAGGGATACGGAGACCAGAACTGTGCACAGTGCTCCCAGTGTGGTCTGACCCAGGGATACAGAGACCGGAATTGTGCACAGTGCTCCAAGTGTGGTCTAACCCAGGGATACAGAGACCGGAACTGTGCACAGTGCTCCGAGTGTGGTCTAACTCAGGGATACGGAGACCAGAACTGTGCACAGTGCTCCAAGTGCCGTCTAACCAAGGGATACAGGGAATGGAACTGTGCACAGTGGTCCAAGTGTGGTCTAACCAAGGGATACAGGGAATGGAACTGTGCACAGTGCTCCAAGTGTGGTCTAACCCTGGGATACAGAGACCGGAACTGTGCACAGTGCTCCAAGTGTGGTCTAACCCAGGGATACGGAGACCGGAACTGTGCACAGTGCTCCAAGTGTGGTCTAACCCAGGGATACGGAGACCGGAACTGTGCACAGTGCTCCGAGTGTGGTCTAACCCAGGGATATGGAGACCGGAATTGGAATTCTGTTACAAGTCACAAGTAAGCTGTCAGCGTTAACACGGGTTAATGGTGATCTCCACTGGTTGTGGAATGAACTAACTCGACGCTTAATCTGGCTCAGGCCCCGCCTGGGTGCGAACACGGAGAACGACATTTACACCCAAATCGAAGCGAGGGACCGCAGATGCCGCAGATCCGGAATAATGACCCAAACTGCCGGCAAAGCTCAGCTGGTCTGGCAGCAACGGTGGAGAGAGAAAGGCAGTTAACGTTTCCAGTCCGTGTGGCTCCTCTTCGGAGCTGAAGACAGGTCAAAGCACGAAAGGTTTTAACTGTTCAAAAACGTCGCTGGGGTGGGTGAGGTCAAGCGGAGCAGAAAGGTAAGGACAGGGATAGGTGGAGGTTAAATGACCAAGGTCTCATGGAGCAAGAAGCAAAGGGAGTGGGTAAGGTAGTTATAAAAGGAACAAAGCACCGGCCCAGAGTAGGTGCGAATAGCAGAATACGGGTCAGCCCTGTCCGACAGCAAAGTAGCAGAATGTGTTAAAAGCAGAATCAAGGACGGCGCTGGCCAAAAGCAAAGCACAAGAAGATGATACAGACTGCTGGGGTGGGTGAGGTCAAGCGGAGCAGAAAGGTAAGGACAGGGATAGGTTAGAGAGCGGTGGAGATTGAGTGACAAAGATGAGACGGAACAAGAGGCAAAGGGAGCGGGGAAGGTTGTCGGAAAGGAACAAAGCACCGGCCCAGAGTAGGTGCGAATCGCAGAATACGGGTCAGCCCTGTCCGACGGCAAAGTAGCAGAATGTGTTAAAAGCAGAATCAAGGACGGCGCTGGCCAAAAGCAAAGCACTAGAACAAGATACAGACTGGCAGGTGCAGAGGAGGTGCGGGGGCAAGATAAAACGCAGGAGAGAGTTCACGGTCTGAAATCGTCGAACGCCGTGTTAAGTCTGGAAGGCTGTAAGGTGCCTCATCGGAAGATGTGAGCATGAGGGCAGAGGCGCGAATGGAGCAAGGCCAAACTGAGGAGAGTGCGAGCGAAGCCCTGCTTCATCTGGATAGAGTTCGGACACCACTTCGATATATAAAGTCTTAGAGGGTATAAAAACGTCCCCAAATTACCTTCACCCACGAGCGAATATCAAAATATCGCCCCACGTGAGGGGGTATGAGGGACCGGCAGCCAAAAGCTGGTTCCGAGGGCTCGATTTTAAGGAGCGTCTTCAAGGAGGGGAGAGAGAGCGAGAGAGAGAGAGAGAGAGAGAGAGAGAAAGAGAGGGAGCGAGAGGCGGAGGTGTTTAGGGAGGGGATTCCAGAGTTCGGGAAGCCCCCAGGCAGCTGAAGGCACGGCCGCCGACACCGGAGCGATGGGAACCTGGAGGTGGGCGAGAGGCCGGAATCTGAAATGAACCCCAGTGTTTAGCTGGGATCTTTCTGCCCTTGTTCAGTGGGACGGGTCTCCATTCTGTGGCGTCCATAAGATCTCGCGAGGTAGCGAGGTGCGCTGGTGGAGTGAGGGCCGAGGGACTCGGAGGGCGGTCATACACTGCGCTAGGCGCGTGCATTAAAGTCAAGGGAGTCAAGGTCGAGGCGCAGGTACGCCAAGCAACTGGGGTGGTCAACGGTAGGCGTTGGCCTCCACTGAGAGGTGGGTTTGGAGCTGAAGAGTGGGGAAGGTCTTGCTGCACCTGTACACCGCTCTGGTGAGACCACGGCTGGAGCGGTGGGTTTGGTTTCGGACCCCTTACCCAAGGAAGGCCCGAGAGTGGGGGAGGGGGGAGGCAGTGAAGGATCACGGGGCTGATTGCCGGGATGAGGGGGATTGTCCTGCGCTGAGGGGGGGGTGGGGGGGGGAGATCGAGCGGAACAGGCCCGACGTTCTCTGGAGTTCAGAAGAACGAGAGGCGATCTCACTGGCACGTCTGAAACTCTGAGGGGGGTCGATGCTGAGAGGCTGCTAACGCAGCTCCAACCCCAGCTGGAGAGCCCAGAACTGGTTGGGGGTGGGGGGGGGTGGTCACAGTCTCAGGGGAAAGGCTCAGCCATTGCGGACTGAGACGGTGGGGGAGAGATTTCCTCGCTCGGAGGGTTGGTGAATCTTTGGAATACTCCACCCCGGTGGATGCCCCGTTGGTGAGTATATCCGAGGCTGCGAGAGTGATAGGATTTCGGGCGCTGAGGGATGGGGCGGGGAAAGTGGAGTTGAGGTTGGAGATCCGCCGTGATCTTATTGGATGGAGGGGTGGGGGGGGGGGGCAGGCTCGAGGGGCCTAATGGCCTCATCCTGTTCCTGTTTCCTACCGGTCACAATGAAGAGGCAGTAACCATGAGGGCGGGAGGTGAAGATAACATTTTTCGAACACTTACCGGGGCAGTTCAGCTCATCAGAATAATCTCCACAATCGTTGGAGCCATCACAAGTCCAGGACTCCAGGTAGCAGAGGGAAGTGCGCTTACACTTCAGGAATGAATCAGCTTTGACACCAAGTTTGAAGTAGTGACTACAGTCAGTGATGGCAGCTGCAGAGAGGAGAAACAATGGGAGAAACCACAACGGGAATTCTCTCGTCCCACTTCCGACTTCCGATTAAATATCTAACCACCTTCAAAAACAAACCTTCTGCATGCACGTCAGCGCTGACCCTGC
Source organism: Isurus oxyrinchus (assembly GCA_026770705.1). NCBI lineage: Eukaryota > Metazoa > Chordata > Chondrichthyes > Lamniformes > Lamnidae > Isurus > Isurus oxyrinchus. Next base: position 26,468 of record JANJGN010004920.1, read on the forward strand.
GACAGTGCGACGCTCCCTCAGCGCTGACCCTGCGACAGTGCAGCTCTCCCTCAGCACTGACCCTCCGACAGTGCGGCGCTCCCTCAGCGCTGATCCTCCGACAGTGCGACGCTCCCTCAGCGCTGATCCTCTGACAGTGTGGCACTCCCTCAGCACTGACCCTCCCACAGTGCGGCGCTCCCTCGGCGCTGACCCTCCGACAGTGTGGCGCTCCCTCAGCGCTGACCCTCCCACAGTGCAGCGCTCCCTCAGCACTGACCCTCCCAAAGTGCAGCGCTCACTCAGCGCTGACCCTGCGACAGTGCGGCGCTCCCTCGGTGCTGACCCTCCGACAGTGCGACGCTCCCTCAGCGCTGATCCTCCGACAGTGCGGCTCTCCCTCAGCACTGACCCTCCGACAGCGCGGCGCTCCCTCGGCGCTGACCCTCCGACAGTGCGGCGCTCCCTCAGCGCTGACTCTCCGACAGCACGGTGCTCCCTCAGCACTGACCCTCCGACAGTGCGGCGCTCTCTCAGCACTGACCCTCCCAGTGCGGCACTCCCTCAGCACTGACCCTCCGACAGTGCGGCGCTCCCTCAGCACTGACCCTCTGACAGTGCGGCTCTCCCTCAGCACTGACCCTCCCACAGTGCGGCACTCCCTCAGCACTGACCCTCCGACAGTGCGGCACTCTCTCAGCACTGACCCTCCCACAGTGCGGCACTCTCTCAGCACTGACCCTCCCACAGTGCGGCACTCTCTCAGCACTGACCCTCCCACAGTGCGGCGCACCCTCAGCACTGACCCTCCGACAGCACGGTGCTCCCTCAGCACTGACCCTCCGACAGTGCGGCGCACCCTCAGCACTGATCCTCTGACAGCACGGTGCTCCCTCAGCACTGACCATCCCTCAGTGCGGCTCTCCCTCAGTGCTGACCCTCCGACAGCACGGTGCTCCCTCAGCACTGACCCTCCCACAGTGCGGCTCTCTCTCAGCGCTGACCCTCCGACAGTGTGGCGCTCCCTCAGCACTGACCCTCCGACAGTGCGGCGCTCCCTCAGCACTGACCCTCCCACAGTGCGGCGCTCCCCTCAGCACTGACCCTCCGACAGTGCGGCTCTCCCCTCAGCACTGACCCTCCCACAGTGCGGCGCTCCCTCAGCACTGACCCTCCGACAGTGCAGCTCTCTCTCAGCACTGACCCTCCCACAGTGCGGCGCACCCTCAGCACTGACCCTCCGACAGCACGGTGCTCCCTCAGCACTGACCCTCCCACAGTGCGGCGCTCCCTCAGCACTGACCCTCCGACAGTGCAGCACTCTCTCAGCAATGACCCTCCCACAGTGTGGCGCACCCTCAGCACTGACCCTCCGACAGCATGGTGCTCCCTCAGCACTGACCCTCCCACAGTGCGGCGCTCCCTCAGCACTGACCCTCCGACAGCGCAGTGCTCCCTCAGCACTGACCCTCCCACAGTGCGGCTTTCCCTCAGTGCTGACCCTCCGACAGTGCGGCGCTCCCTCAGCACTGACCCTCCGACAGTGCGGCGCACCCTCAGCACTGACCCTCCGACAGCACAGTGCTCCCTCAGCACTGAACCTCCCACAGTGCAGCTCTCCCTCAGCGCTGACCCTCCGACAATACGGCGCTCCTTCAGCGCTGACCCTCCAACAGTGCGGCACTCCCTCAGCACTGACCCTCCGACAGTGCGGCTCTCCCTCAGAACTGACCCTCCGACAGTGAGGCGCTCCCTCAGCGCTGACCCTCCCGCAGCGTGGCGCTCCTTCAGCGCTGACCCTCCAACAGTGCGGCTCTCCCTCAGCACTGACCCTCCCACAGTGCAGCTCTCCCTCAGCGCTGACCCTCCGACAGTGCGGCTCTCCCTCAGCACTGACCCTCCCACAGTGCAGCCCTCCCTCAGCACTGACCCTCCCACAGCGCGGCGCTCCCCTCAGCGCTGACCCTCCCGCAGCGCGGCGCTCCCCTCAGCACTGACCCTCCGGAGCGGGCCGGAGAGGCCTGATCTGCGGGTCAGCGAGTGCCACTGGCAGACGGAGCGCGAGCCATGTCAAGACAGGCTGACAAGAGACGTCGCCAGAGCGCAGTGCGCTTTGACGGTGAGTCGGAGAAGTTGGGGCTCCGGGCCGGTCACTCCCCGCAGTCGCAGGACCGGAGCTGCACTCACTGCAGTTCATTTCGTCGGAGGCATCCTCGCAGTCCACTATCTGGTTGCAGCGAGTGGCGTTGCCCACACA
>JANJGN010004921.1:0-28690 GCA_026770705.1 Isurus oxyrinchus
GGACATAGTCTTGGGGGTGTCGGGGGGGTCGGGGGTCGGGTGGCGGGTTTGGGGACATAGTCTCAGGGGGAGTCGGGACGGTCGGGTTTCGGGTGGTGAGTTTGGGCACGTAGTCTCGGGGGGGGTCTCGGGGGGGTCGGGAGTTGGGTGGCGGGTTTGGGGACATAGTCTCGGGGGGGGGTCGGGGGGGTTGTGGGTCGGGGTGGCGGGTCTGGAGACATAGTCTCGTGGGGGTCAGGGGTCGGGAGTCGGGTGGCGGGTGTGGGGACATGGTCTCCGGAAGGTCGGTGTGGTCGAGGGTCGGGTGCCAGGATTCGGGACATAGTCTTGGGGGGTTCGGGTGTCGGGTGGCGGGTTTGGGGACATAGTCTTGGGGGGTTCGGGGTGGGCAGGGGTTGGGTGGCGGAATTGAGGACATAGTCTTGGGGGGGTCGGGGGGGTCGGGGTATGGGTGGCGGGTTTTAATGACTTAGTCTCGGGGGAGTCTGGATGGTCGGGTGTCGCGTGGCGGGTTTGGGTACATAGTCTCGGGGTGGCTCGGGAGTGTCGGGAGTTGGGCGGCGGGTTTAGTGACATAGTCTCGGGTGGGTCGCGTGGCGGGTTTGGGGATTTAGTCTCGGGGTGGGTCGGCGGTTGTGTGACGGGTTTGGGGACATAGTCTCGGGGGGTTCGGGGGTCAGGTGTTGGGTTTGGGACATAGTCTCGTGGGGGTCGTGGTTCGGGTGGCGGGTTTGGGCACATAGTCTCTTGGGGGGGTCGGGGGTCGGGCGTCGGATGGCAGGTTTGGGGACATAGTCTCGGTGTGTTTCGGGGGGTTCGGGGGGGTCGGAGGTGGGGTGGCGGGTTTGGGGACATAGTCTTGGGGGTGTCGGGGGGGTCGGGTGGCGGGTTTGGGGTCATAGTCTCGGGGGGAGTCGGGTGTCGGGTGGCGGGTTTGGGGACATAGTCTTGGGGGGTTCGGGGTGGGCGGGGGTCGGGTGGCGGGATTGAGGACATAGTCTTGGGGGGGGTCGGGGTGGTCGGGGGATGGGTGGCGGGTTTTAATGACTTAGTCTCGGGGGGAGTCTGGATGGTCGGGTGTCGCGTGGCGGGTTTGGGTACATAGTCTCGGTGGGTTTCGGGGGGTCGGTGGTCGGGCGGCGGGTTTAGTGACAGAGCCTCGTGGGGGGGGTCGGGGGTCGTGTGGCGGGATTGAGGACATAGTCTTGGGGGTGTCGGGGGGGTCGGGGGCCGGGGTGGCGGGTTCTATGGACTTAGTCTCGGGGAGAGTCTGGATGGTCGGGTGTCGGGTGGCGGGTTTGGGTACGGCGGGTTTGGGGACTTAGTCTCGGGGTGGGTCGGCGGTCGGGTGACGGGTTTGGGGAAATAGTCTCGGGGGGGTCGGGGGGGCCGGGGGTCGGGTGTTGGGCTTGGGACATAGTCTCGGGGGGGTCGGGGTTCGGGTGGCGGGTTTGGGCATATAGTCTCTTGGGGGGGGTCGGGGGGTTGGGCGTCGGATGGCAGGTTTGGGGACATAGTCTTGGGGGTGTCGGGGGGGTCGGGGGTCGGGTGGCGGGTTTTGGGGACATAGTCTCAGGGGGAGTCGGGACGGTCGGGTGTCGGGTGGTGAGTTTGGGCACGTAGTCTCGGGGGGGTCTCGGGGGGGTCGGGAGTTGGGTGGCGGGTTTGGGGACATAGTCTCGGGGGGGGGTCGGGGGGGTTGTGGGTCGGGTGGCGGGTCTGGAGACATAGTCTCGTGGGGGTCAGGGGGTCGGGGGTCGGGTGGCGGGTGTGGGGACATGGTCTCCGGATGGTCGGTGTGGTCGAGGGTCGGGTGCCAGGATTCGGGACATAGTCTTGGGGGGTTCGGGTGTCGGGTGGCGGGTTTGGGGACATAGTCTTGGGGGGTTCGGGGTGGGCGGGGGTCGGGTGGCGGGATTGAGGACATAGTCTTGGGGGGGTCGGGGGGGTCGGGGGATGGGTGGCGGGTTTTAATGACTTAGTCTCGTGGAGAGTCTGGATGGTCGGGTGTCGGGTGGCGGGTTTGGGTACATAGTCTCGGGGTGGCTCGGGAGTGTCGGGAGTTGGGTGGCGGGTTTAGTGACATAGTCTCGGGTGGGTCGGGGTGGCGGGTTTGGGGATTTAGTCTCGGGGTGGGTCGGCGGTTGTGTGACGGGTTTGGGGATTTAGTCTCGGGGTGGGTCGGGGGTCAGGTGTTGGGTTTGGGACATAGTCTCGTGGGGGTCGTGGTTCGGGTGGCGGGTTTGGGCACATAGTCTCTTGGGGGGGTCGGGGGTCGGGCGTCGGATGGCAGGTTTGGGTACATAGTCTCGGTGTGTTTCGGGGGGTTCGGGGGGGTCGGAGGTGGGGGTGGCGGGTTTGGGGACATAGTCTTGGGGGTGTCGGGGGGGTCGGGTGGCGGGTTTGGGGTCATAGTCTCGGGGGGAGTCGGGTGTCGGGTGGTGGGTTCGGGGACATAGTCTCGGGGGGGTCTCGGGGGGGTCGGGAGTTGGGTGGCGGGTTTGGGGACATAGTCTCGGGGGGGTCGGGGGGGTTGTGGGTCGGGTGGCGGGTCTGGGGACATAGTCTCGTGGGGGTCAGGGGGTCGGGGGTCGGGTGGCGGGTGTGGGGACATGGTCTCGGGAAGGTCGGTGCGGTCGAGGGGTTGGGTGCCAGGATTTGGGACATAGTCTTGGGGGGGTCGGGGGTCGGTTGGCGGGATTGGGGCATAGTCTCGGGGGGGGTCGGGGGTCGGGAGGCGGGTTTGCGGAAATAGACTCGGGGTGGGTCGGGGGGTCGGTGGTCGGGTGGCGGGTTTAAAGTCATAGTCTCGGGGGGATCGGGGGGGGTCGGGTGGCGGGTGGCGGGTTTGGGGACAGAGTCTCGGGGTGTTGGGGTCGGTCGGGTTCGGGTGGCGGGTTTGGGGACATACTATTCAGGGGGGTCGGGTAGCAGGTTTGGGGACATAGTCCCGTGGGGGGTCGGGGGAGTCGGGGGTCGGGTGGCGGGTTAGGGGACATAGTCTCGGGGGGGGTCGGGGTGGCGGGTTTGGGACATAGACTCGGGGGGCGGGGGGGTTGTTCGGGTGTCAGGTTTGGGGACATAGTCTCGGGGGGGGCGCGGGGGTCAGTGGTCGGGTGGCGGGTTTAGTGACATAGTCACGGGGAGGTCGGGGGGGTCGGGCTTCAGGTGGCGGGTTTGGGGACATAGACTCGTGGGTGTCGGGGGGGTCGGGGATTGGGTGGCGGGTTTGGGGACATAGTCTCGGGGTGGTCGGGTGTCAGGTGGCAGGTTTGGGGACATAGTCTCGGTGGGTTTCGGGGGGGTCGGTGGTCGGGCGGCGTATTTAGGGACAGAGTCTCGTGGGGTGGTCGGGGGGGTCGGAGGTCGGGTGGCGGGTTTGGGGACATAGTCTTGGTGGTGTCGGGGGGGTCGGGGGTCGGGTGGCGGGTTTGGGGACATACTCTCGGGGGGAGTCGGGACGGTCGGGTGTCGCGTGGCGGGTTTGGGTACATAGTCTCGGGGTGGCTCGGGAGTGTCGGGAGTTGGGCGGCGGGTTTAGTGACATAGTCTCGGGTGAGTCGGGAGGCGGGTTTGGGGACTTAGTCTCGGGGTGGGTCGGCGGTCGGGTGACGGGTTTGGGGAAATAGTCTCGGGGGGGTCGGGGGGGCCGGGGGTCGGGTGTTGGGCTTGGGACATAGTCTCGGGGGGGTCGGGGTTCGGGTGGCGGGTTTGGGCACATAGTCTCTTGGGGGGGGGTCGGGGGGTTGGGCGTCGGATGGCAGGTTTGGGGACATAGTCTCGGTGGGTTTCGGGGGGGTCGGTGGTCGGGCGGCGTGTTTAGGGACAGAGTCTCGTGGGGGGGTCGGAGGTCGGGTGGCGGGTTTGGGGACATAGTCTTGGGGGTGTCGGGGGGGTCGGGGGTCGGGTGGCGGGTTTGGGGACATAGTCTCTGGGGGAGTCGGGACGGTCGGGTGTCGGGTGGTGAGTTTGGGCACGTAGTCTCGGGGGGGTCTCGGGGGGGTCGGGAGTTGGGTGGCGGGTTTGGGGACATAGTCTCGGGGGGGGTCGGGGGGGTCGGGGGTCGGGTGGCGGGTTTGGGGACATAGTCTTGGGGGGTTCGGGGGTGGGCAGGGGTCGGGTGGCGGGATTGAGGACATAGTCTTGGGGGGGTCGGGGGATGGGTGGCGGGTTTTAATGACTTAGTCTCGGGGGGAGTCTGGATGGTCGGGTGTCGGGTGGCGGGTTTGGGTACATAGTCTCGGGGTGGCTCGGGAGTGTCGGGAGTTGGGTGGCGGGTTTAGTGACATAGTCTCGGGTGGGTCGGGGTGGCGGGTTTGGGGATTTAGTCTCGGGGTGGGTCGGCGGTTGTGTGACGGGTTTGGGGACATAGTCTCGGGGGGTTCGGGGGTCAGGTGTTGGGTTTGGGACATAGTCTCGTGGGGGTCGTGGTTCGGGGTGGCGGGTTTGGGTACATAGTCTCTTGGGGGGGTCGGGGGTCGGGCGTCGGATGGCAGGTTTGGGGACATAGTCTCGGTGTGTTTCGGGGGGTTCAGGGGGGTCGGAGGTCGGGGTGGCGGATTTGGGGACATAGTCTTGGGGGTGTCGGGGGAGTCGGGGGTCTGGTGGCGGGTTTGGGGACATAGTCTCGGCGTGGGTCGGGGGTCGCGTGGCGGGGTTGGGGACATAGTCTCGGGGGGGTCGGGGGGTTAGGTGGTGGGTTTGGGGACAGAGTCTCTTGGGGGGATCGGCAGGGTCGGGTGGCGGTTTTGCGGACATAGTCTCGGGAGGGCAGGGGGTGAGGGTCGGGTGTCAGGTTTGGGGATATAGTCTCGGGGGGGGTCAGTGGTCGGGTGGCAGGTTTGGTGACATAGTCAAAGGGAGGTCGGGTGGGTCGGGCTTCAGGTGGCGTGTTTGGGGTCATAGTCTCGTGGGTGTCGGGGGGGTCGGGGGTCGGGTGGCGGGTTTGGGGACATAGTCTCGGGGTGGGTCGGGGGACAGGTGGCAGGTTTGGGGACATAGTCTTGGGGGTGTCGGGGGGGTCGGCGGGCGGGTGGCGGGTTTTATGGACTTAGTCTCGGGGGGAGTCTGGATGGTCGGGTGTCGGGTGGCGGGTTTGGGAACATAGTCTCGGGGTGGCTCGGGCGGGTCGGGAGTTGGGTGGCGGGTTTGGGGACATAGTCTCGGGTGGGTCGCGTGGCGGGTTTGGGGACATAGTCTCGGGGGAGTCAGGGGTTCAGGGGTCAGGTGGCGGGTTTGGGGACATAGTCTCGGGGTGGGTCGGCGGTAGGGTGGCGGGTTTGGGGACATAGTCTCGGGGAGGTCGGGGGTCGGTTGTTGGGTTTGGGACATAGTCTTGGGTAAGTCGGGGGTCGGGTGGCGTGTTTGGGGACAGTCTCTTGGGGGTGTCGGAGGGGTCGTGTGGCGGGTTTGCGGACATAGTCTCGGGGGGGCGGGGGGGGACAGGGGTCGGGTGTCGGGTTTGGGGATATAGTCTCGGGGGGGTCGGGGGGGGTCGGTGGTCGGGTGGCAGGTTTAGTGACATAGACTCGGAGGGGTCGGGTGGCGGGTTTGGGGACATAGTCTCGGGTTGGGTCGGTGGTCAGGTGCCAGGTTTGGAGACATAGTCTCGGGGGGGTCGGGGAGGTCGGGGGTGGCAGGTTTGGGGACATAGTCCTCGGGGGGGTCGTGGTTCGGGTGGTGGGTTTGGGCACATAGTCTCTTGGGGGGATCGGGGGGTCGGGCGTCGGATGGCAGCTTTGGGGACATAGTCCGGTGGGTTTCGGGGGGGGTCGGTTGTCGGGCGGCGTGTTTAGGGACAGAGTCTCGTGGGGGGGTCGGGTGGGTCGGAGGTCAGGTGGCGGGTTTGGGGACATAGTCTTGGGGGTGTCGGGGGGGGTCGGGTGGCGGGTTTGGGGACATAGTCTCGGAGGGAGTCGGGACGGTCGGGTGTCGGGTGGTGGGTTTGGGGACATAGTCTCGGGGGGGCTTGGGAGTTGGGTGGCGGGTTTGGGGACATAGTCTCGGTGGGGGGTCGGGGGGGTTGTGGGTCGGGGTGGTGGGTCTGGGGACATAGTCTCGTGGGGGTCAGGGGGCCGGGGGTCGGGTGGCGGGTGTGGGGACATAGTCTCGGGAAGGTCGGTGTGGTCGGGTGTCGGGTGCCGGGATTCGGGACATATTCTTGGGGGGTTCGGGGGGTCGTGTGGGCGGGTTTGGGGACATAGTCTCGGGGGGGTTCGGGGTGGTCGGGTGCTGGGATTCGGGACATAGTCTCGTAGGGGTCGGGGGGGTCATGTGGCGGGTTTGGGGACATAGTCTCGGCGCGTTCCGGGTGGTCGGGGGTCGGGTGGCGGGATTGGGGACATAGTCTTGGGGGGGGTCGTGGGTCGGGGTGGCGGGTGTGGGGACATAGTCTCGGGAAGGTCGGTGTGGTCGAGGGTCGGGTGCCGGGATTCGGGACATAGTCTTGGGGGGGTCGGGGGTCGGGTGGCGGGTTTGAGGACATAGCCTCGGGGGGGTTCGGGGTGGTCGGGGGTCGGGGTGGCGAGATTGGGGGACATAGTCTTGGGGTGTCGGGGGTCGGGGTGGCGGGTTTGGGAACATAGTCTCGAGGGGGTCGGGGGGTCGGAAGCAGGTTTGCAGAAATAGTCTCGGGGTGGGTCGGGGGGTCGGTGGTTGGGTGGCGGGTTTAAAGTCACAGTCTCGGGGGGGATCGGGGGGGTCGGGTGTCGGTGGCGGATTTGGGGACAGAGTCTCGGTGTGTCGGGGTAGGTCGGGTTCGGGTGGCGGGTTTTGGGGACATACTATTCAGGGGGGTCGGGTGGCAGGTTTGGGGACATACTATTCAGGGGGGTCGGGCGGCGGGTTTTGTGGACATAGTCCTGTGGGGGGGTCGGGGGAGTCAGGGGTCGGAGGCGGGTTAGGGGACATAGTCTCGAAGGGGGGTCGGGCGGCGGGTTTGGGGAAATAGTCTCAGGGGGGTCGGGGGTTCGGTTGGCGGGCTGGGGGACATAGTCGTGTGGAGGGTCGGGGGAGTCGGGTTTCGGGGGGTGGCGGGTTAGGGGACATAGACTCGGGGGGGTCGGGGCGGAGGGTTTGGGGAAATAGTCTCCGGGGGGTCGGGGTTCGGGTGGCGGGTTGGGGGACATAGTCCTGTGGGGGGTCGGGGTTCGGGTGGCGGGCTGGGGGACATAGTCTCGGGGGTGGTCAGGTGGCGGGTTTGGGACATAGACTCGGGGGGGTTCGGGGGGGTCGGGGTTCGGGTGGCGGGTTGGGGAACAAACTCTCGTGGGTGTCGGGGGGGGTCGGTGGTCGGGTGGTTTGTTTGGGGACATAGTCTCGGGGTGGGTCGGGGTCGCGTGGTGGGTTTGGGGACATAGTCTCGGGGGTGTCGGGGGTCAGGTGGCGGGTTTGGGGACAGAGTCTCTTGGGGGGGTCGCCAGGGTCGGGTGGCGGGTTTGCGGACATAGTCTCGGGGGGGGCAGGGGGGGAGGTTCGGGGTGTCAAGTTTGGGGACATAGTCTCGGGGGGGGGGCGGGGGGGGTCAGTGGTCGGGTGGCGGGTTTAGTGACATAGTCACGGGGAGGTCGGGGGGGTCGGGCTTCAGGTGGCGTGTTTGGTGACATAGTCCTCGTGGGTGTTGGGGGGGTCGGGGATCGGGTGGCGGGTTTGGGGACATAGTCTCGGGGTGGGTCGAGTGTCAGGTGGCGGGTTTGGGGACATAGTCTCGGGGGGGTCGGGGGGGTCGGGTGCAGGGTTTGGGGACATAGTCTCGGGGGGGTCGGGGGGTGGGTGGCGGGGTTTTATGGACTTAGTCTCGGGGAGAGTCTGGATGGTCGGGTTGTCGGGTGGCGGGTTTGGGTACATAGTCTCGGGGTGGCTCGGGAGTGTCGGGAGTTGGGCGGCGGGTTTAGTGACATAGTCTCGGGTGAGTCGGGAGGCGGGTTTGGGGACTTAGTCTCGGGGTGGGTCGGCGGTCGGGTGACGGGTTTGGGGAAATAGTCTCGGTGGGGTCGGGGGGGCCGGGGGGTCGGGTGTTGGGCTTGGGACATAGTCTCGGGGGGGGTCGGGGTTCGGGGTGGCGGGTTTGGGCACATAGTCTCTTGGGGGGGGGTCGGGGGGTTGGGCGTCGGATGGCAGGTTTGGGGACATAGTCTCGGTGGGTTTCGGGGGGGTCGGGTGGTCGGGCGGCGTGTTTAGGGACAGAGTCTCGTGGGGGGGTCGGGGGAGTCGGAGGTCGGGTGGCGGGTTTGGGGACATAGTCTTGGGGGGTGTCGGGGGGGGTCGGGGGTCGGGTGGCGGGTTTGGGGACATAGTCTCGGGCGGAGTCGGACGGTCGGGTGTCAGGTGGTGGGTTTGGGGACATAGTCTCGGGGGGGTCTTGGGGGGGTCGGGAGTTGGGTGGCGGGTTTGGGGACTTAGTCTCGGGGTGGGTCGGCGGTCGGGGTGACGGGTTTTGGGGACATAGTCTCGGGGGGTTCGGGGGTCAGGTGTTGGGTTTGGACATAGTCTCGTGGGGGTCGGGGTTCGGGTGGCGGGTTCGGGGACATAGTCTCGGGGGGGTCTCGGGGGGGTCGGGAGTTGGTTGGCGGGTTTGGGGACATCGTCTCGGGGGGGTCAGGGGGGGTTGTGGGTCGGGTGGCGGGTCAGGGGAACATAGTCTCGTGGGGGGTCAGGGGGTCGGGGGTCGGGGTGGCGGGTGTGGGGGACATGGTCTCGGGAAGGTCGGTGTGGTCGAGGGTTGGGTGCTGGGATTGGTACATAGTCTTGGGGGGGGTCGGGGGTCGGTTGGCGGGATTGGGGACATAGTCTCGGGTGGGATCGGGGGGTCGGAAGCGGGTTTGCGGAAATAATCTCGGGGTGGGTCCGGGGGGTCGGTGGTCGGGGTGGGCGGGTTTAAAGTCATAGTCTCGGGGGGATCGGGGGGGTCGGGTGTCGGGTGGCGGGTTTGGGGACAGAGTCTCGGGGTGTTGGGGGTCGGTCGGGTGGCGGGTTTGGGGACATACTGTTCAGGGGGGTCGGGTGGCAGGTTTGGGGACATAGTCCCGTGGGGGGGTCATGGGAGTCGGGGGTCGGATGGCAGGTTAGGGGACATAGTCTCGGGGGGGGTCGGGTGGCGGGTTTGGAGAAATAGTCTCGGTGGGTCGGGGTTCGGGTGGCGGGTTGGGGGACATAGTCTTGGGGGGGTCAGATGGTGGGTATGGGACATAGACTCGGGGGGGGTTGTGGGGGTCGGGTGTCGGGGTGGCGGGTTGGGGGACAAACTCTCGTGGGTGTCGGGGGGGGGTCGGTGGTCGGGTGGCCGGTTTGGGCACATAGTCTCGGCGTGGGTCGGGGGTCGCATGGCGGGGTTGGGGACATAGTCTCGGGGGGGGTCGGGGTTCGGGGTGGCGGGTTTGGGCACATAGTCTCTTGGGGGGATCGGGGGGTCAGGCGTCGGAAGGCAGCTTTGGGGACATAGTCTCGGTGGGTTTCGGGGGGGGTCGGTTGTCGGGCGGCGTGGTATAGGGGACAGAGTCTCGTGGGGGGGGTCGGAGGTTGGGTGGCGGGTTTGGGGACATAGTCTTGGGGGTGTCGGGGGGGTCGGGGGTGGCGGGTTTGGGGACATAGTCTCGGGGGGTGTCGGGGGGTCAGGTGTTGGGGTTTGGGGGACATAGTCTCCGGGGGGGCTTGGGGGGCTTGGGAGTTGGGTGGCGGGTTTGGGGACATAGTCTCGGTGGGGGTCGGGGGGGTTGTGGGTCGGGTGGTGGGTCTGGGGACATAGTCTCGTGAGGGTCAGGGGGCCGGGGGTCGGGTGGCGGGTGTGGGGGACATAGTCTCGGGAAGGTCGGTGTGGTTGGGTGTCGGTGCCGGGATTCGGGACATATTCTTGGGGGGTTTGGGTGTCGGGGTGGCGGGTTTGGGGACATAGTCTCGGGGTGTTCGGGGTGGTCGGGAGTCGGGTGCCGGGATTCGGGACATAGTCTCGTAGGGGTCGGCGGGGTCGTGTGGCGGGTTTGGGGACATAGTCTCGGGGGGTTCCGGGTGGTCGGGGGTCGGGTGGCGGGATTGGGGACATAGTCTTGGGGTGGTCGGGGGTCGGGTGGCGGGATTGGAGACATAGTCTTGGGGTGGTCGGGGGGTCGGGTGGCGGGTTTGGGGACATAGTCTCGGCGGGGGTCGGGAGGGGGGTTTGCGGAAATAGTCTCGGGGTGGGTCAGGGGGTCGGTGGTCGGGTGGCGGGTTTGGGTGACAGAGTCTCTGGGTATCGGGGTCGGTGGGTTTTCGGGGTGGCGGGTTTGGGGACATAGTATTTGGGGGGGTCGGGGTGGCGGGTTTGGGGACATAGTTTTGGGGTGGTTGGGGACATAGTCTTGGGGGGGGTCGGGGATCGGGAGGTGGGTTTGCGGACATAGTCTCGGGGTGGGTCGGGGGGGTCGGTGGTCGGGGTGGGCGGGGTTTAGGGACATAGTCTCGGGCGGGTCGGGGGGGGGTCGGGGGGCGGGTGTCGGGTTTGGGTCATAGTCTCCTGGGTGTCTGTGGGGTTCGGGGGTCGTGTGGCGGGTTTGGGGACATAGTCACGGGGTGTCGGGGCCGGTTGGGTGTCGGCTGACGGGTTTGGGGACATAGTCTCGGGGGAGGTCGGGGGGGGTCGGGGGTCAGGTGGCAGGTTTGGGGACATAGTCTCGGGGAGGTCGGGGGTCGGTGGCGGGTTTTGGGGACATAGTCTCTGGGGGGGTCGGGGGTTGGGGGTGGGTTTGGGGACATAGTCTCTGGGGGGGTCGGGGGTCGGGTGGCGGGTTTGGGGACATAGTCTCGGGGGGGTCGGCGGTGTCGGGTGGCGGGGTTTGTGGGACATAGTCTCGGGAAGTTTGGTGTGGTCGGGGTTCGGGTGGTGGGTTTGGGGACATAGTCTTGGGGTGGTCAGGTGTCGCGAGTCGGATTTGGGGACATAGTCTCAGGGGGTCGGGTGGGTCGTGTTCGGGAGGCGGGTTTGCGGACATAGTCTCGGGGAAGCATCGGGCGGCTCAGTGGTCGGGGGTGGCGGGTTTCGGGACATAGTTTCGGGGGGGTCGGGGTGTCGGGTGCCGGGTTTTGGGACATAGTCTCAGGGGGGTCGGGGTGTCAGTTGCCGGGTTTGAGGACATAGTCTCGGGATGGTCAGGGGTCGCTTAGCGGGTTTGGGGACAAAGTCCTGGGGGGGTCGGGGGTCGGGTAGCGGGTTTGGGGACAGGGTCTCAGGGGGGTCCAGCGGGGTCGGGTGGCGGGTTTGCGGACATAGTCTCGGGGGGGCGGGGGGGTACGGAGGTCGGGTGTCGGGTTTGGGGACATAGTCTCGGGTGGGTCAGGGGTCGGGTGGGGGGTTTGGGGACAGAGTCTCGGGGGGGTCGGCGGGGTCAGATGGCGGGTTTGCGGACATAGTCTCGGGGGGGCGGGGGGGGACATGGGTCGGGTGTCGGGTTTGGGGACATAGACTCGGGGGGGTCGGGATGGTCGGTGGTCAGCTGGCGGGTTTAATGACATAGTCTCGGTTGGGTCGGGGGGGGTCGATGTTCAGGTGGCAGGTTTGGGGACATTATCTCGGGGTGGGTCGGGGGGTCAGGTGGCGGGTTTGGGGACATAGTCTCGGGGGGTCGGGTGGCGGGTTTGGGGACATAGTCTCGGGGTGGGTCGGGGGTCGGGTGGTGGGTTTGGGGACATAGTCTCGGGGTGGGTCGGGGGTCAGGTGACGGGTTTGGCGACACAGTCTCGGTGGGATCGGGGAGGTCGGGGGTGGCGGGTTTGGGGACATAGTCTCGGGGGGTCGGTTGTCGGGTTTGGGGACATAGTCTCGGGGGGGTCGGGGGGGTTGGGTGGTGGGTTTGGGGACATAGTCTCGGTGGGTTTCGGGGGGGTCGGTGGTCGGGTGGCGGGTTAAGGGACAGAGTCTCGGGGGGGTCGGGGGTCGGGTGGCGGGTTTGCGGACATAGTCTCGGGGGGGTTCGGGGGGGGTCGGGAGTCGGGTGGCGGGTTTGGGGACATAATCTCGGGGGGTGTCGGGGGGTTTGTGGGAGGGTGTCAGGTTTGGGGACATAGTATCGTGGGGGTCAGGGGGTCAGGGGGTCGGGTGGCGCTTTTGAGGACATAGTTCCGGGAAGGTCGGTGTGGCCGGGGGTCGGGCGGCGGGTTTGGGGACATAGTCTTGGGGATGGTCAAGGGTCGGGTGGCGCGTTTGAGTACAGTCTCGGGGGGGTCGGGGGGGGTCGGGTGACGGGAGGCGGGTTTGCGGACATAGTCTCGGGGAAGGGTCGGGGGCTCGGTGGTCGGGGTGGCGGGGTAGGGGCATAGTTTCGGGGGGGGTCGGGAGGTTCAGGGGTCGGGTGGCGAGTTTTAGGACATAGTTTCGGGGAGGTCGGTTGTCAGGTGGCGGGTTTGGGGGAAACAGTCTCGGGGGGGTCGGGAGTCGGGTGGCGGGTCTGGGGACATATTGTAGGGTGGGGTCGAGGGTGTCGGAGTTCGGGTGGCAGGTTTGGGGACATAGTCTCGGGGGGGTCGGTGGTGTCGGGTTGTGGGTTTGTGTACATAGTCTCGGGTGTTCAGGGGGTCGGGAGTCGGATTTGGGGACATAGTTTCGGGGGGGGTCGGGCTTCGGGTGGCAGGTTTGGGGACATAGTATCGGGATGGTCGGGGTGGTTGGGGGTCGGGTGGCGGGATTGGGGACATAGTCTTGGGGGGGTCGGGGGTCGGGAGGCGGGTTTGCGGACATAGTCTCGGGGTGGGTCGGGGTTGTCGGTGGTCGGGTAGTGGGTTTAGGGAAACAGTGTCGGGGGTGTCGGGGAGGTCAGGGGACGGGTGTTGGGTTTGGGTCATAGTTTCGTGGGTGTCTGGGGCGGTCGGGGCTAGTGTGGCGGGTTTGGGGACATAGTCTCGGGGTGTCGGGGTCGGTCGATGGTCGGCTGACGGGTTTGGGGACATAGTCTCGGGGGGGTCGGGGGTCAGGTGGCATGTTTGGGGACATAGTCTCGGGGGGGTCGGGGGTCGGGGGGTGAGTTTGGGGACAAAGTCTCGGGGGGTCAGGGGTCGGGGGGCGGGTTTGGGGACATCGTCTCGGGGGGGTCGGGGGTCGGGTGGCGGGTTTGGGGACAGAGTCTCGGGGGGGGGTCGAGGGGCTAGAGGGTCGGGGTGGCGGGTTTGGGGACATAGTCTCGGGGGGGTCGGCAGGGTCGGGTGGCGGGTTTGTGGTCATAGTCTCGGGGGGGGTGGGGGGACATGGGTCGGGTGTCGGGTTTGGGGACATAGACTCGGGGGGGTTCGGGGTGGTCGGTGGTCAGCTGGCGGCTTTAATGACATAGTCTCGGTTGGGTCGGGGGGGTCGATGTTCAGGTGGCGGGTTTGGGCACATTATCTCGGGGTGGGTCGGGGGGTCAGGTGGCGGGTTTGGGGACATAGTCTCAGGGGGGTCGGGTGGCGGGTTTGGGGACATAGTCTCGGGGGAGTCAGGTCGCGGGTTTGGGGACATAGTCTTGGGGGGGGTCAAGGGTCGGGTGGCGCGTTTGGGTACCTAGTCTCGGGGGGGGTCGGGGGGGTCGGTGGTCGGGTGGCGGGGTAGGGGCATAGTTTCGGGGGGGTCGGGAGTCGGGTGGCGGGTCTGGGGACATATTGTAGGGTGGGGTCGGGGGGTGTCGGGGGATCAGGTGGCGGGTTTGGGGACATAGTCTCGGGGGGGGTCGGGGGTGTCGGGTGGTTGGTTTGGGGACATAGTCTCGGCTGTTCAGGGGTTCGGGAGTCGGGGTGGCAGGTTTGGGGACATAGTTTCGGGGGGGTCGGTGTTCGGGTGGCGGGTTTGGGGACATAGTATCGGGATGGTCGGGGTGGTTGGGGGTCGGGTGGCGGGATTGGGGACATAGTCTCGGGTTGGGTCGCGGGTCAGGTGGCGGGTTTGGCGACACAGTCTTGGTGGGATCGGGGGGGTCGGGGTGGCGGGTTTGGGGACATAGTCTCGGGGGGTCGGTTGGGTTTGGGGACATAGTCTAGGGGGGATGGGAGGGTCGGGGTGGCAGGTTTGGGGACATATTCTCGGAGGGTTTCGTGGGGGTCGGTGGTCGGGTGGCGGGTTAAGGGACAGAGTCTCTGGGGGGTCGGGGGTTGGGTGGCGGGTTTGCGGACATAGTCTCGGGGGGTTCGGGGGGATCGGGAGTCGGGGTGGCGGGTTTGGGGACATAGTCTCGGGGTGGGTCGGGGGTCGGGTGGTGGGTTTGGGGACATAGTCTCGGCGGGGGTTGAGGGGTTAGGGGGTCAGGTGGCGGGTTTGGGGACATAGTCTCGGGGTCGGTCGGGGGTCAGGTGGCGGGTTTGGGGACATAGTCTCGGGGGGGTCGGGGGTCGGGTGGCAGGTTTGGGGACATAGTCTCGGGGGTGCGGGGGGGACGGGGGTCGGGCGTCGGGTTTGGGGACATAGACTCGGGGCGGGTCGGGGTGGTCGGTGGTCAGCTGGTGGGTTCAATGACATAGTCTCGGTGGAGTCGGGGGGGTCGATGTTCAGGTGGCGGGTTTGGGGACATTATCTCGGGGTGGGTCGGGGGGTCAGGTGGTGGGTTTGGGGACATAGTCTCGGGGGGGTCCGGGGGTCGGGAGGCGGGTTTGCGGACATAGTCTCGGGGTGGGTCGGGGTTGTCGGTGGTCGGGTAGTGGGTTTAGGGAAACAGTGTCGGGGGTGTCGGAGAGGTCAGGGGACGGGTGTTGGGTTTGGGTCATAGTTTCGTGGGTGTCTGGGGCGGTCGGGGCTCGTGTGGCGGGTTTGGGGACATAGTCTCGGGGTGTCGGGGTCGGTCGATGGTCGGCTGGCGGGTTTGGGGACATAGTCTCGGGGGTGTACGGGGGGGTCGATAGTCGGGTGGCGGGTTTGGGGACATAGTCTCGGGGGGGGTCAGGGGGGTTGTGAGTCGGGGTGGCGGGTTTGGGGACATAGTCCCGGGGGGTCAGGGGGTTGAAGGTCGGGTGGCGGTTTTGGGGACATAGTCACGGGAAGTTCGGTGTGGTCGGGTTCGGGTGGCGGGCTTGGGGACATAGTCTTGGGGGGGTCGGGTGTCGGGAGGCGGGTTTGGGGACATAGTCTCTGGGTGGGTCGGGGGGTCAAAGGTCGGGTGGCGGTTTTGGGGACATTGTCTCGGGAAGTTCGGTGTGGTCGGGGTTCGGGTGGCGGGTTTAGGGACATAGTCTCGGGGGGGTCGGGGGCTCGGGTGTCGGGTGGCGGGTTTGGGCCATAGTCTCGTGGGTGTCGGGGTGGATCGGGGGTCGGTTGGCGGGTTTGGGTCATAGTCTCAGGGGGGTTGGATGGCAGGTTTGGGGACATAGTCTCGGGGTGGGTCGGGGGTCGGGTGGCGGGTTTGAGGACATAGTCTCGGGGTCGGTCGGGGGTCAGGTGGTGGGTTTGGGGACATAGTCTCGGGGGGGTCGGGGGTCGGGTGGCGGGTTTGGGGACAGAGTCTCGGGGGGGTCGAGGGGTTAGAGGGTCGGGTGGCGGGTTTGGGGACATAGTCTCAGGGTGGTCGGGTGGCAGGTTTGTGGTCATAGTCTCGGGGGGGTGGGGGGACATGGGTCGGGTGTCGGGTTTGGGGACATAGACTCGGGCGGGTTCGGGGTGGTCGGTGGTCAGCTGGCGGGTTTAATGACATAGTCTCGGTTGGGTTGGAGGGGTCGATGTTCAGGTGGCGGGTTTGGGGACATTATCTCGGGGTGGGTCGGGGGGTCAGGTGGCGGGTTTGGGGACATAGTCTCGGGGGGCTCGGGTGGCGGGTTTGGGGACATAGACTCCGGGTGGGTCGCGGGTCGGGTGGCGGGTTTGGCGACACAGTCTTGGTGGGATCGGGGGGGTTGGGTGGCGGGTTTGGGGACATAGTCTCGGGGGGTCGGTTGGGTTTGGGGACATAGTCTAGGGGGGATGGGGGGGTCGGGTGGCAGGTTTGGGGACATATTCTCGGAGGGTTTCGTGGGGGTCGGTGGTCGGGTGGCGGGTTAAGGGACAGAGTCTCTGGGGGGTCGGGGGTTGGGTGGCGGGTTTGCGGACATAGTCTCGGTGGGTTCGGGGGGATCGGGAGTCGGGTGGCGGGTTTGGGGACATAGTCTCGGGGTGGGTTGGGGGTCGGGTGGCGGGTTTGGGGACATAGTCTCGGCGGGGGTCGAGGGGTTAGGGGGTCAGGTGGCGGGTTTGGGGACATAGTCTCGGGGTCGGTCGGGGGTCAGGTGGCGGGTTTGGGGACATAGTCTCGGGGGGTTCGGGGGTCGGGTGGCGGGTTTGGGGACAGAGTCTCGGGGGGGTTGGCGGGGTCGGGTGGCGGGTTTGCGAATATAGTCTCAGGGGGGCGGGGGGGTCGGGGGTCGGGTGGCAGGTTTGGGGACATAGTCTCGGGGGTGCGGGGGGGGGACGGGGGTCGGGCGTCGGGTTTGGGGACATAGACTCGGGGGGGGTCGGGGTGGTCGGTGGTCAGCTGGCGGGTTCAATGACATAGTCTCGGTGGAGTCGGGGGGGGTCGATGTTCAGGTGGCGGGTTTGGGGACATTATCTCGGGGTGGGTCGGGGGGTCAGGTGGCGGGTTTGGGGACATAGTCTCGGGGGGGTCGGGGGGCGGGTTTGGGGACATAGTCTCGGGGTGGGTCGGGAGTCGGGTGGCAGGTTTGGGGACATAGTCTCGGAGTGGGTCGGGGGTCAGGTGGCGGGTTTGGTGACACAGTCTCGGTGGGATCGGGGTGGCGGGTTTGGGGACATAGTCTCGGGGGGGGTCGGGTGGCGGGTTTGGGGACATAGTCTCAGGGGATCGGGGGTGGCGGGTGTGGGGACATAGTCTCAGTGGGTTTCGGGGGGGTCGGTGGTCGGGTGGCGGGTTAAGGGACAGAGTCTCGGGGGGGGGTCGGGTGGCGGGTTTGGGGACATAGTCTCGGGGGGGTTCAGGGGGATCGGGAGTCGGGTGGCGTGTTTGGGGACATAATCTCAGGGTGTGTCGGCAGGTTTGTGGGAGGGTGGCGGGTTTGGGGACATAGTATCGTGGGGGTCAGGGGGTTGGTGGTCGGGTGGCGGTTTTGGGGACATAGTCTCGGGAAGGTCGGTGTGGTCGGGGGTCGGGGTGGCGGGTTTGGGGACATAGTCTTGGGGGGGGTCAAGGGTCGGGTGGCGCGTTTGGGTACCTAGTCTCGGGGGGGTCGGGGGGTCGGTGGTCGGGTGGCGGGGGTAGGGGCATAGTTTCGGGGGGGGTCGGGAGGTTCGGGGGTCGGGGTGGCGGGTTTTAGGACATAGTTTCGGGGAGGTCGGTCGTCAGGTTTGGGGAAACAATCTCGGGGGGGTCGGGAGTCGGGTGGCGGGTCTGGGGACATATTGTAGGGTGGGGTCGGGGGTGTCGGGGGTCAGGTGGCGGGTTTGGGGACATAGTCTCGGGGGGGGTCGGGGGTGTCGGGTGGTTGGTTTGGGGACATAGTCTCGGCTGTTCAGGGGTTCGGGAGTCGGGTGGCAGGTTTGGGGACATAGTTTCGGGGGGGGTCGGTGTTCGGGGTGGCGGGTTTGGGGACATAGTATCGGGATGGTCGGGGTGGTTGGGGGTCGGGGTGGCGGGATTGGGGACATAGTCTCGGGGTGGGTCGGGGGGTCGGGGGACAGGTTTGGGTCATAGTCTCGTGGGTGTCTGGGGGGGGTCGGGGGTCGGCTGGCGGGTTTGGGGACATAGTCTCGGGGGGTCGGGGGGATCGGGTGTCAGGTGGCAGGTTTGGGGACATAGACTCGGGGGGGTCGGGGGTCGGTGGGCCGGTTTGGGGACATAGTCTCGGGGGGGTCAGGGGTCGGGGGGCGGGTTTGGGGACATAGTCTCGGGGGGGGTTGGGGGTCGGATGGCGGGTTTGGGGACATAGTCTCGGGGTGTCAGGGGGGTCGGGTGGCGGGTTTGGGGACATAGTCTCGGGGGGGTACGGGGGGGGTCGGTAGTCGGGTGGCGGGTTTGGGGACATAGTCTCGGGGGGGTCAGGGGGGTCGGGGTTCGGGTGGCGGGTTTGGGGACATAGTCTCGGGGTGGGTCAGGGGGTTGTGGGTTGGGTGGTGGGTTTGGGGACATAGTCCCGGGGGGGTCAGGGGGTCGGGGTTCGGGTGGCGGGTTTGGGGACATAGTCTTGGGGGGGGTCGGGTGTCGGGAGGCGGGTTTGGGGACATAGTCTCGGGTGGGTCGGGTTCGGGAGGCGGGTTTGCGGACATAGTCTCAGGGAAGCGTCGGGGGGCTCGGTGGTCGGGTGGTGGGTTTAGGGACATAGTTCCGGGGGGGTCGGGGGGTGTCGGGGGTCGGGTGGCGGGTTTGGGGACATAGTCTCGGGGTGGGTCGGGGGTCGGGTGGCGGGTTTGGGGACATAATCTCGGGGGGGTCGGGGGGGTCGGCGGTCGGGTGGCGGGTTTCAGGATATAGTCTCGGGGGGATCGGGCGTCGGGTGGCCCGTTTGGGGACATAGTCTCGGGTGGGTACGGGGGTGTCAGTAGTCGGGTGGCGGGTTTGGGGACATAGTCCCGGGGGTTCAGGGGGTTGTGGGTTGGGTGGCGGGTTTGGGGACATAGTCTTGGGGGGGGTCGGGTGTCAGGAGGCGGGTTTGGGGACATAGTCTCGGGTGGGTCGGGTTCGGGAGGCGGGTTTGCGGACATAGTCTCGGGGAAGCGTCGGGGGGCTCGGTGGTCGAGTGCTGGGTTTAGGGGCATAGTTTCGGGGTGGTCGGGGGTCGAGTGCTGGGTTTAGGGACATAGTTTCGGGGTGGTCGGGGGTCGGGTGGTGGGTTTGGGGTCATAGTCACGGGGTGGGTCGGGGGGTCGGGTGGCGGGTTTGGGGACATAATCTTGGGGGGGGTCGGTAGGGTCAGGCGTCGGGTGGCTGGTTTGGGGAAACAGTTTCGGGGGGGTCGGGAGTCGGATAGTGGGTTTGGGGACATAGTCACGGGGTGGTCGGGGGGGGTCGGGTGACGGGTTTGGGGAAATAGTCTCGGGGGGTTTGTGTGGGTCGGGAGTTGGGTGGCGGGTTTGGGGACATAGTCTCGGGGGGGGTCGGGGGTCGTGTGGCGGATTTGGGGACATAGTCTCGGGGGTGTCGGGGTCGGTCGGTTGTCGGCTGGCGGGTTTGGGGACATAGTCTCGTGGGGGTCGGGGGGGGTCGGGTGTCAGGTGACAGGTTTGGGGACATAGTCTCGGGGGGGTCGGGTGTCGGGGGGTGGGTTTGGGGACAAAGTCTCAGGGGGGTCAGGGGTCGGGGGCGGGTTTGGGGACATAGTCTCGGGGGGGTCGGTGGTCGGGTGGTGAGTTTGGGGACATAGTCTCGGGGGTGTCGGGGGGTCGGGTTGCGGGTTTGGGGACATAGTCTCGGAGGGGTACGGGGGGGGTCGGTAGTCGGGGTGGCGGGTTTGGGGACATAGTCTCGGGGGGGTCAGGGGGGTTGTGGGTCGGGTGGCGGGTTTGGGGACATATTCCCGGTGGCGTCAGGGGGTCGAAGGTCGGGTGGCGGTTTTGGGGACATAGTCTCGGGAAGTTCGGTGTGGTCGGGTTCGGGTGGCGGGCTTGGGGGGGTCGCGTGTCGGGAGGCGGGTTTGGGGACATAGTCTCGGGGTGGGTCGGGGGGTCAAAGGTCGGGTGGCGGTTTTGGGGACATAGTCTCGGGAAGTTCGGTGTGGTCGGGGTTCGGGTGGCGGGTTTAGGGACATAGTCTCGGGGGGGGTCGGGGGGATCGGGTGTCAGGTGGCAGGTTTGGGGACATAGTCTCGGGGCGGTCGGGGGTCGGTGGGCCGGTTTGGGGACATAGTCTCGGGGGGGTCAGGGGTTGGGGGGCGGGTTTGGGGACATAGTCTCGGGGGGGGTTGGGGGTCGGATGGCGGGTTTGGGGACATAGTCTCGGGGTGGGTCAGGGGGTTGTGGGTTGGGTGGTGGGTTTGGGGACATAGTCCCGGGGGGGTCAGGGGGTCGGGGTTCGGGGTGGCGGGTTTGGGGACATAGTCTTGGGGGGGGTCGGGTGTCGGGAGGCGGGTTTGGGGACATAGTCTCGGGTGGGTCGGGTTCGGGAGGCGGGTTTGCGGACATAGTCTCAGGGAAGCGTCGGGGGGCTCGGCGGTCGGGTGGTGGGTTTAGGGACATAGTTCCGGGGGGGGTCGGGGGTGTCGGGGGTCGGGTGGCGGGTTTGGGGACATAGTCTCGGGGTGGGTCGGGGGTCGGGGTGGCGGGTTTGGGGACATAATCTCGGGGGGGTCGGGGGGGTCGGCGGGTCGGGTGGCGGGTTTTAGGATATAGTCTCGGGGGGATCGGGCGTCGGGTGGCCGTTTGGGGACATAGTCTCGGGTGGGTACGGGGGTGTCAGTAGTCGGGTGGCGGGTTTGGGGACATAGTCCCGGGGGTTCAGGGGGTTGTGGGTTGGGTGGCGGGTTTGGGGACATAGTCTTGGGGGGGTCGGGTGTCAGGAGGCGGGTTTGGGGACATAGTCTCGGGTGGGTCGGGAGGGTCGGGTTCGGGAGGCGGGTTTGCGGACATAGTCTCGGGGAAGCGTCGGGGGGCTCGGTGGTCGAGTGCTGGGTTTAGGGACATAGTTTCGGGGTGGTCGGGGGTCGGGTGGTGGGTTTGGGGTCATAGTCTCGGGGTGGGGTCGGGGGTCGGGTGGCAGGTTTGGGGACATAATCTCGGGGGGGGTCGGTAGGGGTCGGGCGTCGGGGTGGCGGGTTTTAGGACATAGTCTCGGGGGGGTCAGGCGTCGGGTGGCTGGTTTGGGGAAACAGTTTCGGGGGGGTCGGGAGTCGGATAGTGGGTTTGGGGACATAGTCACGGGGTGGTCGGGGGGGTCGGGTGACGGGTTTGGGGAAATAGTCTCGGGGGGTTTGTGTGGGTCGGGGGGTTGGGTGGTGGGTTTGGGGACATAGTCTCGGGGGGGGTCGGGGGTCGTGTGGCGGATTTGGGGACATAGTCTCGGGGTGTCGGGGTCGGTCGGTTGTCGGCTGGCGGGTTTGGGGACATAGTCCTCGTGGCGGTCGGGGGGGGTCGGGTGTCAGGTGACAGGTTTGGGGACATAGTCTCGTGGGGGTCGGGGGGGTCGGGTGTCAGGTGACAGGTTTGGGGACATAGTCTTGGGGTGGTCGGGTGTCAGGGGGTGGGTTTGGGGACAAAGTCTCAGGGGGGTCAGGGGTCGGGGGGCGGGTTTGGGGACATAGTCTCGGGGGGGGTCGGTGGTTGGGTGGTGAGTTTGGGGACATAGTCTCGGGGTGTCGGGGGGTCGGGTTGCGGGTTTGCGAACATAGTCTCGGAGGGGTACGGGGGGGGGTCGGTAGTCGGGTGGCGGGTTTGGGGACATAGTCTCGGGGGGGTCAGGCGTCGGGTGGCTGGTTTGGGGAAACAGTTTCGGGGGGGTCGGGAGTCAGATAGTGGGTTTGGGGACATAGTCACGGGGTGGTCGGGGGGGTCGGGTGACGGGTTTGGGGAAATAGTCTCGGGGGTTTTGTGTGGGTCGGGAGTTGGGTGGTGGCTTTGGGGACATAGTCTCGGGGGGGTCGGGGGTCGTGTGGCGGATTTGGGGACATAGTCTCGGGGTGTCGGGGTCGGTCGGTTGTCGGCTGGCGGGTTTGGGGACATAGTCTCGTGGCGGTCGGGGGGGGTCGGGTGTCAGGTGACAGGTTTGGGGACATAGTCTTGGGGGGGTCGGGTGTCGGGGGGTGGGTTTGGGGACAAAGTCTCAGGGGGGTCAGGGGTCGGGGGGCGGGTTTGTGGACATAGTCTCGGGGGGGGTCGGTGGTCGGGTGGTGAGTTTGGGGACATAGTCTCGGGGTGTCGGGGGGTCGGGTTGCGGGTTTGGGGACATAGTCTCGGAGGGGTACGGGGGGGGTCGGTAGTCGGGTGGCGGGTTTGGGTTCATAGTCTCGGGGGGGGTCAGGGGGGGTTGTGGGTCGGGTGGCGGGTTTGGGGGACATATTCCCGGTGGCGTCAGGGGGGTCGAAGGTTGGGTGGCGGTTTTGGGGACATAGTCTCGGGAAGTTCGGTGTGGTCGGGTTCGGGTGGCGGGCTTGGGGGGGTCGGGTGTCCGGGAGGCGGGTTTGGGGACATAGTCCTCGGGGTGGGTCGGGGGGTCAAAGGTCGGGTGGCGGTTTTGGGGACATAGTCTCGGGAAGTTCAGTGTGGTCGGGGTTCGGGTGGCGGGGTTTAGGCACATAGTCTCGGGGGGGTCGGGGGCTCGGGGGTCGGGGGTGGCGGTTTTGGGTCATAGTCTAGTGGGTGTCGGGGTGGGTCGGGGGTCGGTTGGCGGGTTTGGGTCATAGTCTCAGGGGGGTTGGATGGCAGGTTTGGGGACATAGTCTCGGGGTAGGTCGGGGATCGGGGTGGCGGGTTTGGGGACATAGTCTCCGCGGGGGTCGAGGGGTTAGGGGGTCGGGGTGGTGGGTTTGGGGACATAATCTCGGGGTCGGTCGGGGGTCAGGTGGCGGGTTTGGGGACATAGTCTCGGGGGGGGTCGGGGGTCGGGTGGAGGGTTTGGGGACAGAGTCTCGGGGGGGTTGGCGGGGGTCGGGGTGGCGGGTTTGCGGACATAGTCTCGGGGGGGCGGGGGGGTCAGGGGTCGGGTGGCAGGTTTGGGGACATCGTCTCGGGGGGGGCGGGGTGGACGGGGGTCGGGCGTCGGGTTTGGGGACATAGACTCGGGGGGAGTCGGGGTGGTCGGTGGTCAGCTGGCGGGTTTAATGAGATAGTCTCGGTGGGGTCGGGGGGGTCGATTTCATGTGGCGGGTTTGGGGACATTATCTCGGGGTGGGTCGGGGGGTCAGGTGGCGGGTTTGGGGACATAGTCTCGGGGTGGGTCGGGGGTCGGGTGGCGGGTTTGGGGACATAGTCTCGGAGTGGGTCGGGGCTCAGGTGGCGGGTTTGTGGACATAGTCTCAGGGGGGTCGGGTGGCGGGTTTGGGGACATAGTCTCGGGGGAGTCGGGTCGCGGGTTTGGGGACATAGTCTTGGGGGGGGTCAAGGGTCGGGTGGCGCGTTTGGGTACATAGCCTTGGGGGGGTCGGGGGGGGGTCGGGTGTCGGGAGGCGGGTTTGCGGACATAGTCTCGGGGAAGGGTCGGCGTCTCGGTGGTCGGGGTGGCGGGGTAGGGGCATAGTTTCGGGGTGGTCGGGAGGTTCGGGGGTCGGGGTGGCGGGTTTTAGGACATAGATTCGGGGAGGTCGGTCGTCAGGTGGTGGGTTTGGGGAAACAGTCTCGGGGGGGTCGGGAGTCGGGTGGCGGGTTTGGGGACATATTGTAGGGTGGGGTCGGGGGTGTCGGGGGTCGGGTGGCGGGTTTGGGGACATAGTCTCAGGGGGGTCGGGGGTGTCGGGTGATTGTTTTGGGGGACATAGTCTCGGCTGTTCAGGGGGTCAGGAGTCGGGGTGCTGGGTTTGGGGGACATAGTTTCATGGGGGGTCGGGGTTCGGGTGGCGGGTTTGGGGACATAGTATCGGGATGGTCGGGGTGGTTGGGGGTCGGGTGGCGGGATTGGGGACATAGACTTGGTGTGGTCGGTTGTCGGGAGGCGGGTTTGCGGACATAGACTCGGGGTGGGTCGGGGGGTCGGGGGACAGGTGTCGGGATTGGGTCATAGTCTCGTGGGTGTTTGGGGGGGTCGGGGGTCGTGTGGCGGGTTTGGGGACATAGTCTCGGGGTGTCGGGGTCAGTCGGGGGTCGGCTGGTGGGTTTGGGGACATAGTCTCGGGGGGTGTCGCGGGTCGGGGGGCCGGTTTGGGGACATAGTCTCGGGGGGGTCAGGGGTCGGGGGGCGGGTTTGGGGACATAGTCTCGGGGGGGGTTGGGGGTCGGCTGGCGGGTTTGGGGACATAGTCTCGGGGTGTCGGGGGGGGTCGGGGTGGCGGGTTTGGGGACAAAGTCTCAGGGGGGGTACGGGGGGGTCTGTAGTGGGGTGGCGGGTTTGGGGACATAGTCTCGGGGTGGGTCAGGGGGTTGTGGGTTGGGTGGTGGGTTTGGGGACATTGTCCCAGGGGGGTCAGGGGGTCGGGGGTCGGGTGGCGGGTTTGGGGAAATAGTCTCAGGAGGTTCGGTGTGGTCGGGGTTCGGGGTGGCGAGTTTGGGGACGTAGTCTTGGGGGGGTCGGGTGTTGGGAGGCGGGTTTGGGGACATAGTCTCAGGGGGGTCGGGGGACTCGGTTTGGGAGGCGGGTTTGCGGACATAGTCTCGGGGAAGCGCCGGGGGGCTCGGTGGTCGGATGGTGGGTTTAGGGACATAGTTTTGTGGGGGTCGGGTGTGTCAGGGGTCGGGTGGCGGGTTGGGGGACATAGTCTCGGGGTGGGTCGGGGGTCGGGTGGCGGGTTTGGGGACATAATCTCGGGGGGGGTCGGGGGTCGGGGTGGCGGGTTTTAGGATATAGTCTCAGGGGGTCAGGCGTCAGGTGGCGGGTTTGGGGAAACAGTTTCGGGGGGGTCGGGGAGTCGGGTGGTGGGTTTGGGGACATATTCTCGGTGGGGGTCGGGTGTGTCGGGTGTCGGGTGGCGGGTTTTTGGACATAGTCTCGGGGGGTTCGGTGGGTCGGGGTTTCGGGTGGCGGGTTTGCGGACATAGTCTCGGGGGGTCAGGGGGGTCGGGTGTCGGGTTTGGGGACATAGTCACGGGGAGGTCGGGGGGGCGGCTTTGGGGAAATAGTCTCGGGGGGTTCGGGAGATGGGTTTGGGGACATAGTCTCGGGGGGGGTCGGGGTGTCGGGGCTCGAGTGGCGGGTTTGGAGTCATAGCATCGGGATGGTGGGGGTGGTTGGGAGTCGGGTGGCGGGATTGGGGACCTAGTGTTGGGGGGAGTCGGTTTTCAGGTGGCGGGTTTGGGGACATAGTCTCGGGGGGTCGGGAGTCGGGAGGCGGGTTTGCGGACATAGTCTCGGGGTGGGTCGGGGGGTTCGGTGGTCGGGGTGGCGGGTTTAGGGACATAGTCTGTGGGGGGGGTCGGGGGTTCGGGGGTCAGGTGGCGGGTTTGGGTTATAGTCTCGTGGGTGTCGGGGTGGGTCAGGGGGTCGGTTGGCGGGTTTGGGTCATAGTCTCGGGGTGGGTCGGGGATCGGCTGGCGGGTTTGGGGACATAGTCTCGGGGTGGGTCGGGGGTCGGGTGGCAGGTTTGGGGACATAGTCTCGGGGTGGGTCGGGGATCAGCTGGCGGGTTTGGGGACATAGTCTCGGGGTGGGTCGGGGGTCGGGTGGCGGGTTTGGGGACATAGTCCTCGGGGGGGTCGGGGGTCGGGTGGCGGGTTTGGGGACAGAGTCTCAGGGGGGGTCGGCGGGGGTCGTGTGGCGGGTTTGGGGACATAGTCTCGGGGGGACAGGGGTCGGGTGGCGGGTTTGGGGACATAGTCCTTGAGTGGGTCGGGGGTTGGGTGGCGGGTTTGGGACAGAGTCTCGGGGGGGGTCGGCGGGGTCGGGGTGGCGGGTTTGCGGACATAGTCTCGGGGGGTTCGGGGGGATCGGGAGTCGGGTGGCGGGTTTGGGAACATAGTCTCAGGGGGGTCGGGGGGTGTCGGGTGATTGTTTTGGGGACATAGTCTCGGCTGTTCAGGGGGGTCAGGAGTCGGGTGCTGGGTTTGGGGACATAGTTTCATGGGGGGTCGGGGTTCGGGTGGCGGGTTTGGGGACATAGTATCGGGATGGTCGGGGGTGGTTGGGGGTCGGGTGGGGGCGGGATTGGGGACATAGACTTGGTGTGGTCGGTTGTCGGGAGGCGGGTTTGCGGACATAGACTCGGGGTGGGTCGGGGGGTCGGGGGACAGGTGTCGGGATTGGGTCATAGTCTCGTGGGTGTTTGGGGGGTCGGGGGTCGTGTGGCGGGTTTGGGGACATAGTCTCGGGGTGTCGTGGTCGGTCGGGGGTCGGCTGGTGGGTTTGGGGACATAGTCTCGGGGGTGTCGCGGGTCGGGGGGCCGGTTTGGGGACATAGTCTCGGGGGGGTCAGGGGTCGGGGGGCGGGTTTGGGGACATAGTCTCGGGGGGGGTTGGGGGTCGGCTGGCGGGTTTGGGGACATAGTCTCGGGGTGTCGGGGGGGTCGGGTGGCGGGTTTGGGGACAAAGTCTCAGGGGGGGTACGGGGGGGTCGGTAGTGGGGTGGCGGGTTTGGGGACATAGTCTCGGGGTGGGTCAGGGGGTTGTGGGTTGGGTGGTGGGTTTGGGGACATTGTCCCAGGGGGGTCAGGGGGGTCGGGGGTCAGGTGGCGGGTTTGGGGAAATAGTCTCAGGAAGTTCGGTGTGGTCGGGGTTCGGGGTGGCGAGTTTGGGGACGTAGTCTTGGGGGGGTCGGGTGTTGGGAGGCGGGTTTGGGGACATAGTCTCAGGGGGGTCGGGGGACTCGGTTTGGGAGGCGGGGTTTGCGGACATAGTCTCGGGGAAGCGCCGGGGGGCTCGGTGGTCGGATGGTGGGTTTAGGGACATAGTTTTGTGGGGGGTCGGGTGTGTCAGGGGGTCGGGTGGCGGGTTTGGGGACATAGTCTCGGGGTGGGTCGGGGGTCGGGGTGGCGGGTTTGGGGACATAATCTCGGGGGGGTCGGGGGTCGGGTGGCGGGTTTTAGGATATAGTCTCGGGGGGTCAGGCGTCGGGTGGCGGGTTTGGGGAAACAGTTTCGGGGGGGTCGGGGAGTCGGGTGGTGGGTTTGGGGACATATTCTCGGTGGGGGTCGGGTGTGTCGGGTGTCGGGTGGCGGGTTTTTGGACATAGTCTCAGGGGGTTCGGTGGGTCGGGGTTTCGGGTGGCGGGTTTGCGGACATAGTCTCGGGGGGTCAGGTGTCGGGTTTGGGGACATAGTCACGGGGAGGTCGGGGGGGCGGCTTTGGGGAAATAGTCTCGGGGGGTTCGGGAGATGGGTTTGGGGACATAGTCTCGGGGGGGTCGGGGTGTCGGGGCTCGAGTGGCGGGTTTGGAGTCATAGCATCGGGATGGTGGGGGTGGTTGGGAGTCGGGTGGCGGGATTGGGGACCTAGTGTTGGGGGAGTCGGTTTTCAGGTGGCGGGTTTGGGGACATAGTCTCGGGGGGGTCGGGAGTCGGGTTTGCGGACATAGTCTCGGGGTGGGTCGGGGGGTTCGGTGGT
The DNA here is from genome assembly GCA_026770705.1 of Isurus oxyrinchus. NCBI lineage: Eukaryota > Metazoa > Chordata > Chondrichthyes > Lamniformes > Lamnidae > Isurus > Isurus oxyrinchus. Next base: position 27,015 of record JANJGN010004921.1, read on the forward strand.
CGGGGTGGCGGGTTTAGGGACATAGTCTGTGGGGGGGGTCGGGGGTTCGGGAGTCAGGTGGCGGGTTTGGGTTATAGTCTCGTGGGTGCCGGGGTGGGTCAGGGGTCGGTTGGCGGGTTTGGGTCATAGTCTCGGGGTGGGTCGGGGTTCGGCTGGCGGGTTTGGGGACATAGTCTCGGGGTGGGTCGGGGGTCGGATGGCAGGTTTGGGGACATAGTCTCGGGGTGGGTCGGGGATCAGCTGGCGGGTTTGGGGACATAGTCTCGGGGTGGGTCGGGGGTCGGGGTGGCGGGTTTGGGGACATAGTCTCGGGGGGGGGTCGGTGGTCGGGTGGTGAGTTTGGGGACATAGTCTCGGGGTGTCGGGGGGTCGGGTTGCGGGTTTGGGGACATAGTCTCGGAGGGGTACGGGGGGGGTCGGTAGTCGGGTGGCGGGTTTGGGTTCATAGTCTCGGGGGGGTCAGGGGGGTTGTGGGTCGGGGTGGCGGGTTTGGGGACATATTCCCGGTGGCGTCAGGGGGGTCGAAGGTTGGGTGGCGGTTTTGGGGACATAGTCTCGGGAAGTTCGGTGTGGTCGGGTTCGGGTGGCGGGCTTGGGGGGGTCGGGTGTCGGGAGGCGGGTTTGGGGACATAGTCTCGGGGTGGGTCGGGGGGTCAAAGGTCGGGTGGCGGTTTTGGGGACATAGTCTCGGGAAGTTCAGTGTGGTCGGGGTTCGGGGTGGCGGGTTTAGGCACATAGTCTCGGGGGGGTCGGGGGCTCGGGGGTCGGGTGGCGGTTTTGGGTCATAGTCTAGTGGGTGTCGGGGTGGGTCGGGGGTCGGTTGGCGGGTTTGGGTCATAGTCTCAGGGGGGTTGGATGGCAGGTTTGGGGACATAGTCTCGGGGTAGGTCGGGGATCGGGTGGCGGGTTTGGGGGACATAGTCTCCGCGGGGGTCGAGGGGTTAGGGGGTCGGGTGGTGGGTTTGGGGACATAATCTCGGGGTCGGTCGGGGGTCAGGTGGCGGGTTTGGGGGACATAGTCTCGGGGGGGGTCGGGGGGTCGGGTGGAGGGTTTGGGGACAGAGTCTCGGGGGGGTTGGCGGGGGTCGGGTGGCGGGTTTGCGGACATAGTCTCGGGGGGGGCGGGGGGGTCAGGGGTCGGGTGGCAGGTTTGGGGACATCGTCTCGGGGGGGCGGGGTGGACGGGGGTCGGGCGTCGGGTTTGGGGACATAGACTCGGGGGGAGTCGGGGTGGTCGGTGGTCAGCTGGCGGGTTTAATGAGATAGTCTCGGTGGGGTCGGGGGGGGTCGATTTCATGTGGCGGGTTTGGGGACATTATCTCGGGGTGGGTCGGGGGGTCAGGTGGCGGGTTTGGGGACATAGTCTCGGGGTGGGTCGGGGGTCGGGGTGGCGGGTTTGGGGACATAGTCTCGGAGTGGGTCGGGGCTCAGGTGGCGGGTTTGTGGACATAGTCTCAGGGGGGTCGGGGTGGCGGGTTTGGGGGACATAGTCTCGGGGGGAGTCGGGTCGCGGGTTTGGGGACATAGTCTTGGGGGGGTCAATGGTCGGGTGGCGCGTTTGGGTACATAGCCTTGGGGGGGTCGGGGGGGTCGGGTGTCGGGAGGCGGGTTTGCGGACATAGTCTCGGGGAAGGGTCGGCGTCTCGGTGGTCGGGTGGCGGGGTAGGGGCATAGTT
>JANJGN010004922.1:0-28681 GCA_026770705.1 Isurus oxyrinchus
GGAGGCAAAGAAGGGATGGAAGGGAAAGAAGGGATGGAGGGAGGGGAAAGAAGGTAGGGGAAAGAAGGGAGGGTGGGGAAAGAAGTGAGGGAGGGAGGGATGGAGGGGAAAGAAGGGCGGAAGGGAAGGAGGGAGGGGAAAGAAGGAAGGAAGGGAGCGAGGGGAAAGAAGGGAGGAGGTGAAGTGGAAAAAAAGGAGGGAGGGAGGGGAAAGAAGGGAGGGAAATAAGGGCGGGAGGGAGCGAGGGGAAAGGAGGGAGGGAGGGACAGGAAGTGAGGGATGGAGGGGAAGGGAAGGAGGGAGGGGCAAGGAGGGAGGGAGGGGGAAGAAGCCAGGGATGGAGAGAGGGGAAATGATGGAGGGAATGAAGGAGGGGGAGGAGCGAGGGGAAAGAAGGGAGGAAGGGAAAAGGAGGGAGAGAGAGGGAGGGGAAATGTGCTAGGGAGGAGGGCGAAAGATGGGCAGGAGGGGAAAGAAGGAAGGGAGGAAGGGCAGAAGGGGAAAGAAGGGAGGGAAGGGGAAAAAAGGGTGGGAGCAAGTGAGGGGAACGAAGGGAAGGATGGAGGGAGAGAGGGGAAAGGAGGGAGGGATGGAGGGGAAAGGACGGAAGGGAGGGAGGGGAATGAATGTAGGAAGGGAGCGGTGGAGGTGAAAGAAGGAAGGCAGGTAGGTAGGGAGGGGAAAGAAGGAAGGAAGGGATGAAGGGATGGAGGGGAAAAAAGGGAGGAAGGGAGGGAGAGGAAAGATGGAAAGGAGGGAGGGAGGGAAAGAAGGGAGGAAGGGAAGGAGGGGAAAGGAGGGATGGGAAAAAAGGGAGGACGGGAAGCAGGGCAAAGAAGGGAGGAAGGGAGGGAGGGGAAAGATGGAACGAAGGGAGCGAGGGGGGGGAAAGAAGGGTGGAAGTGAGGGAGGGAAAGATGGAAGGAAGGGATGGAGGGGGAAAGAGGGGTTGAAGGGAGGGAGGAGAAAGAATGGAGGAAGGGAGGGAGGGAGGGGAAAGAAGGAAGGAAGGGAGGAAGGGAGGGGAAGGAATGGACTGGGAGGGAGGGTAAGGAGGGAGGGGGGAGAAGAAGTGAAGAAAGGAGGGAGGGGAAAGAAGGGAGGACGGGAGGGAGGGGTAAGAAGGAAGGAAGGGAGGGAGGAGAAATAAGGAATGAAGGGAGGGAGGGGAAAGATGGTAGGAAGGGAGGGATGGAAGTGAAAGATGGAAGGGAGGGAGGGGAAAGAAGAGATGGAGGGTAAAGGAGGTAGGGTGGAGAAAGAATTGAGGGAGGGAGGGATGGAGGGAAAGAAGGACAGAAGGGAAGGAAGGAAGGGAAAGACGGGAGGAAGGGAGGGGAAAAAACGAAGGAAGGGAGCGAGGGAGGGGAATGAAGGAAGGAAGGGAGGGAGGGGAAAGAAGGGAGGAAGAGAGGGAAGTGAAAGAAGAAGGAAGGGAGGAGGTGAAGAAGGTAGGAAGGGAGGGATGGAGGTGAAAGAAGGAAGGGAGGTAAGAGAGGGGAAAGAAAGAAGGAAGGGAGGGAGGAGAAAGAAGGAAGGAAGGGAGGAAGGGGCACAAAGGAATGAAGGGAGGGAGGGGAAAGAAGGTAGGAAGGGAGGGATGAAGGTGAAAGAAGAAAAGCAGCGAGGGAGGGAGGGAAGAAGTGAGGGAAGGGAAAGAAGGGATGGAGGGGAAGAAGGACGGAAGGGCAGGAGGGAGGGGAAAGAAGGAAGGAAGGGAGGGAGGGGAAAGAATGGAGGAGGTGAAGGGAAAGAAAGGAGGGAGGGAGGGGAAAGAAGGTAGGAAAAGAGTGAGGGAGGGGAAAGAAGGGGAAGAAGGGAGTGAGTGAAAGGAAGGAGGGGAAATAAGGGAGGACGGGAAGCAGGGGAAAGAAGGGACGAAGGGAGGGAGGGGAAAGATGGAAGGAAGGGAGGGTGGGGGGCAAAGAAGGGAGGTAAGAAGGGAGGGGAAAGAAGGAAGGAAGGGAGGGAGGCAGGAAGTGGAAAGAAGATAGGTAGGGAGGGAGGGAGGGGAAAGAAGTGAGGAAGGGAGGGAGGGGAAAGAAGTGAGGAAGGGAGGGAGCGAGGGAAAAGAAGCGAGGAAGGGAGGGAAGGGAAAAGAATGAAAGGAGGGAGAGAGGGGAAGAAGGGAGGAAGGGAGAGAGGGAGGGGAAAGAAGGGAGGAAGGGACGGGAAAGATGGCAGGAAGACAGCGAGGGAGGAGAGACAAGGAAGGAAGGGAGGGAAGGAGGGGAAGGAGGAAGGAAGGGAGTGAGGGAAGGCAAAGAAGGAAGGAAGGGAAGGAGGGAGGGGAATGAAGGGGTGGAAGGGAGGGAGGGCAAAGAAGGGAGGAAGGGATGGCGGGGAAAGAAGGGAGGAAGAGAGGGAGAGGAAAGATGGAAAGGAGGAAGGTAGGGGAAAGAAACGAGGAAGGGAGGGAGGGGAAAGGAGGGAGAGACGGGAAGAAGGGAGGAAGGGAGGGAGAGAGGGGAAGAAGGGAGGAAGGGAGAGAGGGAGGGGAAAGATGGCAGGAAGACAGCGAGGGAGGAGAAACAAGGAAGGAAGGGAGGGAAGGAGGGGAAAGGAGGAAGGAAGGGAGTGAGGGAAGGCAAAGAAGGAAGGAAGGGAAGGAGGGAGGGGAATGAAGGGTGGGAAGGGAGGGAGGGGAAAGAAGGGAGGAAGGGAGGGAGGGCAAAGAAGGGAGGATGGGATGGCGGGGAAAGAAGGGAGGAAGAGAGGGAGAGGAAAGATGGAAAGGAGGAAGGTAGGGGAAAGAAGCGAGGAAGGGAGGGAGGGGAAAGGAGGGAGGGGAAAAAAGGGATGATTGGAAGCAGGGTAAAGAAGGGAGGAAGGGAGGGCGGAAAGATGGAAGGAAGGGAGCGAGGCGGGTGGAATGAAGGGTGGAAGTGAGGGAGGGGAAAGATGGAAGGAAAGGATGGAGGGGGGAAAGAGGGGTGGAAAGGGAGGGAGGGGAAAGAATGGAGGAAGGGAGGGGAAAGAAGGAAGGAAGGTAGGAAGGGAGGGGAAGGAATGGAGTGGGAGGGTGGGGAAAGGAGGGAGGAGGAGAAGAAGTGAAGAAAGGAGGGAGGGGAAAGAAGGGAGGAAGGGAGGGAGGGGTAAGAAGGAAGGAGGGAGGGAGGAGAAGGGAGGGAGGAGAAAGAAGGAATGAAGGGAGGGAGGGAGGGGAAAGATGGTAGGAAGGGAGGGATAGAGGTGAAAGATAGAAGGGAGGGGGGGAGGGGAAGGAAGGGAGGGAGGGGAAAGAAGGGATGGAGGGTAAAGGAGGGAGGGTGGAGAAAGAAGTGAGGGAGGGAGGGATGGAGGGAAAGGACGGAAGGGAAGGAAGGAAGGGAAAGACGGGAGGAAGGGAGGGGAAAAACGAAGGAAGGGAGCGAGGGAGGGGAATGAAGGAAGGAAGGGAGGGAGGGGGAAAGAAGGGAGGAAGAGAGGGAAGTGAAAGAAGGAAAGAAGGGAGGAGGGGAAGAAGGTAGGAAGGGAGGGATGGAGGTGAAAGAAGGAAGGGAGGTAAGGAGAGAGGGGAAAGAAGGAAGGAAGGGAGGGAGGGAGGGGGAAAGAAGGAAGGAAGGGAGGGAGGGAGGGGAAAGAAGGAAGGAAAGGAGGAAGGGGAACAAAGGAAGGAATGGAGAGGACGGGAAGGAAGGTAGGAAGGGAGAGATGGAGGTGAAAGAAGGAAAGGAGGGAGAGGAAAGAAGGAACGATGGGAGGGGGGGAAACTAGGTAGGAAGTGAGGGATGGAGGTGAAAGAAGGAAGGTAGCGAGGGAGGGAGGGAAGAGGTGAGGGAGGGGAAAGAAGGGAGGGAGGGGAAAGAAGGGAGGGAGGAAGGGGAAAGAATGTAAGGGAAAGAAGGGAGGGTGGGGAAAGAAGTGAGGGAGGGATGGAGGGGAAAGAAGGATGGAAGGGCTGGAGGGAGGGGAAAGAAGGAAGGAAGGGAAGGAGGGGAAAGAAGGGAGGAGGTGAAGAGAAAGAAAGGAGGGAGGGAGGGGAAAGAAGGGAGGGAAAAAAGGGCGGGAGGGAGTGAGGGGAAAGGAGGGAGGGACAGGAAGGGAGGGACAGGAATGGGAGGGTGGGAGAGGAAGGGAGGGAGGGAGGGGTAAGGAGGGATGGACAGGGAAGAAGCAAGGGATGGAGGGAGCGGAAAGATGGAAGGAAGGGAGGGACAGAGGGGAAAGAAGGTAGGAAGGGAGGGATGGAGGTGAAATGGAAGGGAGTGAGGTAGGGAGGGAAAAGAAGGAAGGAAGGGAGGAAGAGGAAAAAAGGAAGGAATGGAGAGAGGGAGGGGAAAGAAGGTAGGAAGGGAGAGAATGAGGTGAAAGAAGGAAGGGAGGGAGGGGGGAAAGATGGGAGGAAAGGAGGGAGGTAGGGGAAAGAAGGGAGGAAGGGAGCGAGGGAGGGGAAAGAAGGGAGGAAGGGGAGCGAGTTGAGGAAAGAAGGAAGGAAGAGAGTGAGGGAGGGGAAAGAAGGAAGGAAGGGAGCGAGGGAGGGGAAAGAAGGAAGTAAGGGAGGGAGGGGGAAAGAAGGAGGAAGGGAGGGAGGGATGGAGGGAAAGAAGGACAGAAGGGAAGGAAGGAAGGGAAAGACGGGAGGAAGGGAGGGGAAAAACGAAGGAAGGGAGCGAGGGAGGGGAATGAAGGAAGGAAGGGAGGGAGGGGAAAGAAGGGAGAAGAGAGGGAAGTGAAAGAAGGAAGGAAGGGAGGAGGTGAAGAAGGTAGGAAGGGAGGGATGGAGGTGAAAGAAGGAAGGGAGGTAAGAGAGGGGAAAGAAGGAAGGAAGGGAGGGAGGAGAAAGAAGGAAGGAAGGGAGGAAAGGGCACAAAGGAATGAAGGGAGGGAGGGGAAAGAAGGTAGGAAGGGAGGGATGGAGGTGAAAGAAGAAAAGCAGCGAGGGAGGGAGGGAAGAAGTGAGGGAAGGGAAAGAAGGGATGGAGGGGAAGAAGGACGGAAGGGCAGGAGGGAGGGGAAAGAAGGAAGGAAGGGAGGGAGGGGAAAGAATGGAGGAGGTGAAGGGAAAGAAAGGAGGGAGGGAGGGAAAAAAAGGTAGGAAAAGAGCGAGGGAGGGGAAAGAAGGGAGGAAGGGAGTGAGTGAAAGGAAGGAGGGGAAATAAGGGAGGACGGGAAGCAGGGGAAAGAAGGGACGAAAGGAGGGAGGGGAAAGATGGAAGGAAGGGAGGGTGGGGGGGCAAAGAAGGGAGGTAAGAAGGGAGGGGAAAGAAGGAAGGAAGGGAGGGAGGCAGGAAGTGGAAAGAAGATAGGTAGGGAGGGAGGGAGGGGAAAGAAGTGAGGAAGGGAGGGAGCGAGGGAAAAGAAGCGAGGAAGGGAGGGAAGGGAAAGAATGAAAGGAGGGAGAGAGGGGAAGAAGAGAGGAAGGGAGAGAGGGAGGGGAAAGAAGGGAGGAAGGGACGGGAAAGATGGCAGGAAGACAGCGAGGGAGGAGAAACAAGGAAGGAAGGGAGGGAAGGAGGGGAAAGAAGAAGGAAGGAAGGGAAGGAGGGAGGGGAATGAAGGGTGGAAGGGAGGGGAGGGGAAAGAAGGGGAGGAAGGGAGGGGAGGGCAAAGAAGGGAGGAAGGGATGGCGGGGAAAGAAGGGAGGAAGAGAGGGAGAGGAAAGATGGAAAGGAGGAAGGTAGGGGAAAGAAGCGAGGAAGGGAGGGAGGGGAAAGGAGGGAGGGGAAAAAAGGGAGGATTGGAAGCAGGGTAAAGAAGGGAGGAAGGGAGGGCGGAAAGATGGAAGGAAGGGAGCGAGGCGGGTGGAATGAAGGGTGCAAGTGAGGGAGGGGAAAGATGGAAGGAAAGGATGGAGGGGGGAAAGAGGAGTGGAAGGGAGGGAGGGGAAAGAATGGAGGAAGGGAGGGGAAAGAAGGAAGGAAGGTAGGAAGGGAGGGGGAAGGAATGGAGTGGGAGGGAGGGGAAAGGAGGGAGGAGAAGAAGAAGTGAAGAAAGGAGGGAGGGGAAAGAAGGGAGGAAGGGAGGGGAGGGGTAAGAAGGAAGGAAGGGGAGGGAGGAGAAAGAAGGAATGAAGGGAGGGAGGGAGGGGAAAGATGGTAGGAAGGGAGGGATGGAGGTGAAAGATAGAAGGGAGGGAGGGTGGGGAAGGAAGGGAGGGAGGGGGAAAGAAGGGATGGAGGGTAAAGGAGGGAGGGTGGAGAAAGAAGTGAGGGAGGGAGGGATGGAGGGAAAGGACGGAAGGGAAGGAAGGAAGGGAAAGACGGGAGGAAGGGAGGGGAAAAACGAAGGAAGGGAGCGAGGGAGGGGAATGTAGGAAGGAAGGGAGGGAGGGGAAAGAAGGGGAGGAAGAGAGGGAAGTGAAAGAAGGAAAGAAGGGAGGAGGGGAAGAAGGTAGGAAGGGAGTGAAGGAAGTGAAAGAAGGAAGGGAGGGTAAGGAGAGAGGGGAAAGAAGGAAGGAAGGGAGGGAGGGAGGGGAAAGAACGAAGGAAAGGAGGAAGGGGAGCAAAGGAAGGAATGGAGAGGACGGGAAGGAAGGTAGGAAGGGGGAGATGGAGGTGAAAGAAGGAAGGGAGGGAGATGAAAGAAGGAACAAAGGGAGGGGGGGAAACTAGGTAGGAAGAGAGGGATGGAGGTGAAAGAAGGAAGGTAGTGAGGGAGGGAGGGAAGAGGTGAGGGAGGGGAAAGAAGGGAGGGAGGGGAAAGAAGGGAGGGAGGAAGGGGAAAGAATGTAGGGGGAAAGAAGGGAGGGTGGGGAAAGAAGTGAGGGAGGGATGGAGGGGAAAGAAGGATGGAAGGGCTGGAGGGAGGGGAAAGAAGGAAGGAAGGGAAGGAGGGGAAAGAAGGGAGGAGGTCAAGAGAAAGAAAGGAGGGAGGGAGGGGAAAGAAGGGAGGGAAAGAAGGGCGGGAGGGAGTGAGGGGAAAGGAGGGAGGGACAGGAAGGGAGGGACAGGAATGGGATGGTGGGAGAGGAAGGGAGGGAGGGAGGGCTAAGGAGGGATGGACAGGGAAGAAGCAAGGGGATGGAGGGAGCAGAAAGACGGAAGGAAGGGAGGGACATAGGGGAAAGAAGGTAGGAAGGGAGGGATGGAGGTGAAATGGAAGGGAGTGAGGTAGGGAGGGAAAAGAAGGAAGGAAGGGAGGAAGAGGAAAAAAGGAAGGAATGGAGAGAGGGAGGGGAAAGAAGGTAGGAAGGGAGAGAATGAGGTGAAAGAAGGAAGGGAGGGAGGGGGGGGGGAAAGACGGGAGGAAAGGAGGAAGGTAGGGGAAAGAAGGGAGGAAGGGAGCGAGGGAGGGGAAAGAAGGGAGGAAGGGAGCGAGTTGGGGAAAGAAGGAAGGAAGAGAGTGAGGGAGGGGAAAGAAGGAAGGAAGGGAGCGAGGGAGGGGAAACAAGGAAGTAAGTGAGGGAGGGGAAAGAAGGAGGAAGGGAGGGAGGGTGGGGAAAGAAGGGAGGGTGGGGAAATAAGGGAGGAAGGGAGGGAGGGGAAAGAAGCGAGGAAGGGAGGGAGGGGAAAGAAGGGAGGAAGGGAGGGAGGGGAAAGAAGCGAGGAAGGAAGGGAGGGAGGGGAAAGAAGAAAGGAAGGGAGGGGCAAGAAGCGAGGAAGGGAATGAAGGGAAAGAAGGAAAGGAGGGAGGGAGGGAGAAAGAAGGAAGGAAGGGAGGGAGGGGAAAGGAGGGAGGAAGGGAGGGAGGGGAAAGAAGGAAGGAAGGGACCGAGGGAGGGGAAAGCAGGAAGGAAGAAGCGAGGGAAGGCAAAGAAGGAAGTAAGGGAGGGAGGGGAAAGAAGAGTGGAAGGGGAGAGAGGGGAAAGAAAGGAAGAAGGGAGGGAGGGGAAAGAAGGGAGGAAGGGATGGAGGGGAAAGAAGGGAGGAAGGGAGGGAGGGTGGGAAAGAAGGGAGGAAGGGAGGTGAATTGGAAGAAAGGAGGGAGGGGAGGGGAAAGAAGGGGGGAAGGGACCGAGGGAGGGGAAAGCAGGAAGGAAGAAGCGAGGGAAGGCAAAGAAGGAAGTAAGGGAGGGAGGGGAAAGAAGGAAGGAGGGGAGGGAGGGGAAAGAAGGAGGAAGGGAGCGAGGGGAAAGAAGGGAGGGAGGGGAAAGAAGTGAGGAAGGGAGGGAGGGGAAAGAAGCGAGGAAGGGACGGAGGGAGGGGGAAAGAAGCGAGGAAGGGAATGAAGGGAAAGAAGGTAAGGAGGGAGGGAGGGGAAGAAGGTAGGAAGGGAGGGAGGGAGGGGAAAGAAGTGGGGACGGAGGGGGAAAGAAGGTAGGAAAAGAACGAGCGAGGAGAAAGAAGGAAGGAAGGGAGGGAGGGAGGAGAAAGGAGGGAGGAAGAGAGGGAGGGGAAAGAAGAAATGGAGGGGACCGAGGGAGGGGAAAGCAGGAAGGAAGAAGCGAGGGAAGGCAAAGAATGAAGTAAGGGAGGGAGGGGAAAGAAGAGTGGAAGGGAGGGAGGGGGAAAGAAGGGAGGAAGGGAGGGAGGGACGGGAAAGAAGCGAGGAAGGGAATGAAGGGAAAGAAGGAAAGGAGGGAGGGAGGGAAAGAATGTAGCAAGGGCGCGAGGGTGGGGAAAGAAGTAAGGAAGGGAGGGGAAAGAAGGTAAGAAAAGAGCGATGGAGGAGAAAGAAGGAAGGAAGGGAGGGAGGAGGGGAAAGGAGGGAGGAAGGGAGGGAGGGGAAAGAAGGAAGGAAGGGACCGAGGGAGGGGGAAAGCAGGAAGGAAGAAGCGAGGGAAGGCAAAGAAGGAAGTAAGGGAGGGAGGGGATAAAAGAGTGGAAGGGAGGGAGGGGAAAGAAGGGATGTAGGGAGGGAGGGAGGGGAAAGAAGGGAGGAAGGGATGGAGGGGAAAGAAGGGAGGATGGGAGGGGAGGGGTGTGAAAGAAGGGAGGAAAGGAGGTGAATTGGAAGAAAGGGGAGGAGGGAGAGGAAAGAAAGGAGCGAGAGAAGGGCGGGAGGGAGCGAGGGGAAAGGTGGGAGGAAGCGAGGGAGTGGAAAGGGGGGACGGAGAGGAAAGGGGGAGGCAGGATGGGAGGGAGGTGAAAGAAGAGAGGGCGGGAGGGTGGAAAGAAGGAAGGAAGAGAGAGAGGGAGGGGAAAGAAGGGAGGAAGTGATGGAGGGGAAAGAAGGAAGGAAGGGAGGGAAGGGAAAGAAAGAAAGGAGGGAGGGAGGGGAAAGAAGGGAGGAAAGGAGGGAGGGAGGGGGAAGAAGGAAAGGAGAAAGGGAGGGAGGGGAAAAAAGGAACGAAGGGAGGGAGAGGAAAGAAGGTAGGAAGGGGAAAGAAGGGATGGAGTGGAAAGAAGGGAGGGACGGTGGGGAAAGAAGGTAGGGGAAAGAAGGGAGGGTGGGGAAAGAAGTGAGGGAGGGAGGGATGGAGGGGAAAGAAGGACGGAAGGGAAGGAGGGAGGGGAAAGAAGGAAGGAAGGGAGGGAGGGGAAAGAAGGGAGGAGGTGAAGGGAAAGAAAGGAGGGAGGGATGTGAAAGAAGGGAGGAAAAGAAGGGCAGGAGGGAGCGAGGGGAAAGGAGGGAGGGAGGGAGGGACAGGAAGGGATGGAGGGAGGGGGACGGGAGGGAGCGACATGCAAGGAGGGAGGGAGGGGGAAGAAGCGAGGGATGGAGGGGAGGGGAAATGATGGAGGGAACGAAGGAGGGAGAAGGAGCGAGGGGAAAGAAGGGAGGAAGGGGAAAAGGAGGGAGGGAGTGGGGGGGGAAATGAGTTAGGGAGGGAGGGGAAAGATGGGAGGGAGGGGAATGAAGGGAGGGAGTGGAAAGAAGGATGGGAGGAAGGGCGGAAGGGGGAAAGAAGGGAGGTAAGGAAAAAAGGGTGGGAGCAAGTGAGGGGAACGAAGTGAGGGATGGAGGGGAGAGAGGGGAAAGGAGGGAGGGAGGGGTAAGGAGGGAGGGAGAGATGGGAAAGAATGTGGGGGAGCCATGGTGGGGGAAGAAGGGAGGGTGGGGCTAGAAGGGAGGAAGGAAGGGAGGGGAAAGGAGGGAGGGGAAAAAGGGAGGATGGGAAGGAGGGGAAAGAAGGGAGGAAGGGAGGGAGGGGAAAGATGGAAGGAAGGGAGGGAGGGGAAAGAAGGAAGGAAGAGATGGAGGGAGGGGATGGAATGGAGGAGGAGGGAGGAAGGGGAAAGATGGAAGGAAGGGAGGGCTGGGAAAGAAGGAAGGAAGGTAGGAAGGGAGGGGAAGGAATGGAGTGGGAGGGTGGGGAAAGGAGGGAGGGGGAGAAGAAGTGAAGAAAGGAGGGAGGGGAAAGAAGGGAGGACGGGAGGGAGGGGAAAGAAGGTAGGAAGGGAGGGAGGGAGGAGAAAGAAGGAAGGAAGGGAGGGAGGGAGGGGAAAGAAGGTAGGAAGGGGAGGGATGGAGGTGAAAGAAGGAAGGGAGGGAGGTAGGGGAAAGAAGGGAGGGAGGGGAAAGAAGGGATGGAGGGTAAAGGATGGAGGGTGGTGAAAGAAGTGAGGGAGGGAGGGATGGAGGGGAAAGAAGGACGGAAGGGAAGGAGGGAAGGGAAAGAAGGAAGGAAGGGAGGAGGGGAGGGGAAGAACGAAGGACGGGGGGAGGGAGGGGAAAGAAGCGAGGAACGGACAGAGGGAGCGGAAAGAAGCGAGGAAGGGAGGGATGGGAAAGAAGGAAGGAAGGGAGGGAGGGAGGAGAAAGAAGGAAGGAAGGGAGGGAGGTAGGGGAAAGAAGGAAGGGAGGGAGGGGAAAAAGGGAGGGAGGGGAAAGAACTGATGGGGGTAAAGGAGGGAGGGTGGAGAAAGCAGTGAGGGAGGGAGGGGATGGAGGAGAAAGAAGAACGGAAGGGTAGGAGGGAAGGGAAAGAAAGAAGGAAGGGAGGAAGGGAGGGGAAGAGCAAAGGAAGGGAGCGAGGGAGGGGAAAGAAGCGAGGAAGGGAGGGAGGGAGGGGAAAGAAGTGAGGAAGGGAGTGAAGGGAAAGAAGTAAAGGAGGGAGGGAGGGGAAGAAGGTAGGAAGGAAGGGAGGGAGGAAGGGGAAAGAAGCTCGGAAGGGAGGGATGGAGGTGAAAGAAGGAAGGGAGGGAGGGAGGGGAAAGAAGGGAGGGAGGGGAAAGGAGGGAGGGTGGAGAAAGAAGTGAGGGATGGAGGGATGGAGGGGAAAGAAGGACGGAAGGAAGGAGGGAAGGGACAGAAGGAAGGAAGGGAGGAAGGGAGGGGAAGAACAAAGGAAGGGAGCGAGGGAGGGGAAAGAAGGGATGGAGGGTAAAGGAGGGGAAAGAAGGGAGGAAGGGAGGGAAGGGAAACAAGGAAAGGAGAGAGGGAGGGGAAAGAAGGGAGGAAAGGAGGGAGAGAGGGGAAAGAAGGAAAGGAGGAAGGGAGGGAGGGGAAAGAAGGAACGAAGGGAGGGAGGGAGGGGAAAGAAGGTAGGAAGGGAGGGATGGAGGTGAAAGAAGGAAGGTAATGAGGGAGGGAGAGGAAAGAATGAAGGAAGGGGAAAGAAGGGATGGATGGGAAAGAAGGGAGGGAGGGTGGGGAAAGAAGGTAGGGGAAAGAAGCGAGGATGGGGAAAGAAGTGAGGGAGGGAGGGATGGAGATGAAAGAAGGACGGAAGGGAAGGAGGGAGGGGAAAGAAGGAAGGAAGGGAGGGAGGGGAAATTAGGGAGGAGGTGAAGGGAATGAAAGGAGGATGGGATGTGAAAGAAGGGAGGGAAAGAAGGGCGGGAGGGAGCGAGGGGAAAGGAGGGAGGGAGGGAGGACAGGAAGGGATTGAGGGAGGGGACGGGAGGGAGGGACGGGCAAGGAGGGAGGAAGGGGGAAGAAGTGAGGGATGGAGGGAGGGGAAATGATGGAGGGAACGAAGGAGGGGGAAGGAGCGAGGGGAAAGAAGGGAGGAAGGGAAAAGGAGGGAGGGAGAGAGGGGGGGAAATGAGTTAGGGAGGGAGGGCAAAGATGGAAGTGAGGGGAATGAAGCGAGGGAGTGGAAAGAAGGAAGGGAGGAAGGGCGGAAGGGGAAAGAAGGGAGGTAAGGGAAAAAACGGTGGGAGCAAGTGAGGGGAACGAAGTGAGGGATGGAGGGAGAGAGAGGAAAGAAGTGAGGGAGGGAAGGATGGGGGGGAAAGAAGGACGGAAGGGCAGGAGGGAGGGGAAAGAAGGAAGGAAGGGAGGGAGGGGAAAGAAGGGAGGAGGTGAAGAGAAAGAAAGGAGGGAGGGAGGGGAAAGAAGGGAGGGAAAGAAGGGCGAGAGGGAGCGAAGGGATAGGAGGGAGGGACAGGAAGGGAGGGACAGGAAGGGAGGGTGGGAGAGGAAGGGAGGGAGGGAGGGGGAAGGAGGGATGGACGGGGAAGAAGCGAGGGTTGGAGGGAGTGGAAAGAAGGAAGGAAGGGAGGGATGGAGGTGATAAGGAAGGGAGTGAGGTAGGGAGGGAAAAGAAGGAAGGAAGGGAGGAAGGGGAAAAAAGGAAGGAATGGAGAGAGGGAGCAGAAAGAAGGTAGGAAGGGAGAGATGGACGTGAAAGAAGGAAGGGAGGGAGGGAGGCAGGGAGGGGAAAGACGGGAGGAAAGGAGGGAGGTAGGGGAAAGAAGGGAGGAAGGGAGCGAGGGAGATGAAAGAAGGGAGGAAGGGAGCGAGTTGGGGAAAGAAGGAAGCAAGAGAGTGAGGGAGGGGAAAGAAGGAAGGAAGGGAGCGAGGGAGGGGGAAGGAGGGATGGACGGGGAAGAAGCGAGGGTTGGAGGGAGCGGAAAGAAGGAAGGAAGGGAGGGATGGAGGTGATAAGGAAGGGAGTGAGGTAGGGAGGGAAAAGAAGAAAGGAAGGGAGGAAGGGGAAAAAAGGAAGGAATGGAGAGAGGGAGCAGAAAGAAGGTAGGAAGGGAGAGATGGACGTGAAAGAAGGAAGGGAGGGAGGGAGGCAGGGAGGGGAAAGACGGGAGGAAAGGAGGGAGGTAGGGGAAAGAAGGGAGGAAGGGAGCGAGGGAGATGAAAGAAGGGAGGAAGGGAGCGAGTTGGGGAAAGAAGGAAGCAAGAGAGCGAGGGAGGGGAAACAAGGAAGAAAGGGAGGGAGGGGAAAGAAGGAGGAAGGGAGGGAGGGAGGGGAAATAAGGGAGGAAGGGAGGGAGGGGAAAGAAGCGAGGAAGGGAGGGAGGGAGGGGAAAGAAGCGAGGAAGGGAGGGAAAGGAAAGACAGAAAGGAGGGAGGGGAGGGGGAAGAAGGTAGGAAGAGAGGGAGGGAGGAAGGGAGAGATGGAGGTGAAAGAAGGAAGGGAGGGAGGGAGTCAGGGAGGGGAAAGACAGGAGGAAGGGAGGGAGGTAGGGGAAAGAAGGGAGGAAAGGAGCGAGGGAGGGAAAAGAAGGGAGGAAGGGAGGGAGTGAGGGGAAAGAAGGAAGAGAATGAGGGAGGGGAAAGAAGGAAGGAAGGGAGGGAGGGGAAAGAAGGAGAAAGGGAGGGAGGGAGGGGAAAGAAGCGAGGAAGGGAGGGAGGGGAAAGAAGCGAGGAAGGAAGGGAGGGAGGGGAAAGAAGAAAGGAAGGGAGGGGCAAGAAGCGAGGAAGGGAATGAAGGGAAAGAATGAAAGGAGGGAGGGAGGAGAAAGAAGGAAGGAAGGGAGGGAGGGGAAAGGAGGGAGGAAGGGAGGGAGGGGAAAGAAGGAAGGAAGGGACCGAGGAGAGGGGAAAGCAGGAAAGAAGAAGCGAGGGAAGGCAAAGAAGGAAGTAAGGGAGGGAGGGGAAAGAAGAGTGGAAGGGAGGGAGGGGAAAGAAAGGAAGTAGGGAGGGAGGGGAAAGAAGGGAGGAAGGGATGGAGGGTGGGAAAGAAGGGAGGAAAGGAGTTGAATTGGAAGAAAGGAGGGAGCGAGAGGAAAGAAAGGAGCGAGAGAAGGGCGGGAGGGAGCGAGGGGAAAGGCGGTAGGAAGGGAGGGAGGGGAAAGGGGGGACGGAGAGGAAAGGGGGAGGCAGGGTGGGAGGGAATTGAAAGAAGAGAGGGAGGGAGGGGTGAAGCATGGAAGGAAGAGAGGCGAGGGAGGGGAAAGAAGGGAGGAAGTGATGGACGGGAAAGAAGAGAAAAAGGGAGGGAAGGGAAAGAAGGAAAGGAGGGAGGGAGTGGAAAGAAGGGAGGAAAGGAGGGAGGGAGGGGGAAAGAAGGAAAGGAGGAAGGGGAGGGAGAGGAAAGAAGGAATGAAGGGAGGGAGGGGAAAGAAGGTAGGAAGGGAGGGATGGAGGTGAAAGAAGGAAGGTAGTGAGGGAGAGAGAGGAAAGAATGAAGGAAGGGAATGAAGGGATGGAGGGGAAAGAAGGGAGGGAGGGAGGCGAAAGAAGGTAGGGGAAAGAAGCGCGGTGGGGAAAGAAGTGAGGGAGGGAGGAATGGAGGGGAAAGAAGGACGGAAGGGAAGGAGGGAGGGGAAAGAGGGAAGGGAGGGAGGGGAAAGAAGGGAACAGGTGAAGGGAAAGAAAGGAGGGAGGGATGTGAAAGAAGGGAGGGAAAGAAGGGCAGGAGAGAGCGAGGGGAAAGGAGGGAGGGAAGGTGGGAGAGGAAAGGATGGAGGGAGGGGACGGTATGGAGGGACATGCAAGGATGGAGGGAGGGGGAAGAAGCGAGGGATGGAGGGAGGAGAAATGATGGAGGGAACGAAGGAGGGGGGAAGGACCGAGGGGAAACAAAGGAGGAAGGGAAAAGGAGGGAGGGAGAGGTGGGGAAATCAGTTAGGGAGGGAGGGGAATGAAGGGAGAGAGTGGAAAGAAGCAAGGGAGGAAGGGCAGAAGGGGAAAGAAGGGAGGTAAGGGAAAAAAGGGTGGGAGCAAGTGAGGGGAACAATGGGAGTGATGGAGGGAGAGAGGGGAAAGGAAGGAGGGAGGGAGGGGGTAAGTAGGGAGGAATGAAGGGAGGGGAAAGGAGGGAAGGGAAAAAAGGGAGGATGGGAAGGAGGGGAAAGAAGGGAGGAAGGGAGGGAGGGGAAAGATGGAAGGAAGGGAGGGAGGGGAAAGATGGAAGGAAGGGAGGGAGGGGAAAGAAGGAAGGAATAGATGGAGGGAGGGGATGGAATGGAGGAGGAGGGAGGAAGGGGAAAGATGGAAGGAAGGGAGGGCTGGGAAAGAAGGAAGGAAGGTAGGAAAGGAGGGGAAGGAATGGAGTGGGAGGGAGGGGAAAGGAGAGAGGGGGAGAAGAAGTGAAGAAAGGAGGGAGAGGAAAGAAGGGAGGATGGGAGGGAGGGGAAAGAAGGAAGGAAGGGAGGGAGGGAGGAGAAAGAGGAAGGAAGGGAGGGTGGAGAAAGAAGTGAGGGAGGGAGGGATGGAGGGGAAAGAAGGATGGAAGGGAAGGAGGGAAGGGAAAGAAGGAAGGGAGGAAGGGAGGGGAAGAACGAAGGAAGGGAGTGAGGGGAGTGGAAAAAAGTGAGGAATGGAGGGAGGGAGGGGAAAGAAGCAAGGAAGGGAGGGAAGGGAAAGAAGGAAGGAAGGGTGGGAGGGAGGAGAAAGAAGGAAGGAAGGGAGGGAGGGGGGGGAGAAGAAGGTAGGAAGGGAGGGATGGAGGTGAAAGAAGGAAGGGAGGGAGGTAGGGGAAAGAAGGGAGGGAGAGGAAAGAAGGGATGGAGGGGTAAAGGAGGGAGGGTGGAGAAAGAAGTGAGGAAGGGAGGGATGGAGGGGAAAGACGTGAGGAAGGGAGGGAAGGGAAAGAGGGAGGAGGGGAAGAAGGTAGGGAGGGAGTGGAAAGAAGGGAGGAAGGGAGGGGAAAGAAGGTAGGAAAAGAGCGAGGGAGGAGAAAGAAGTAAGGAAGGGAGGGCGGAAGGGAAAGGAGGGAGAAAGGGAGGGAGGGGAAAGAAGGAAGTAAGGGAGGAGTGAGGGGATAGAAGAGTGGAAGGGAGGGAGGGGAAAGAAGGGAGGAAGGGAGGGAGGGCAAAGAAGGGCGGAGGGATGGAGGGGAAAGAAGGGAGGAAGGAAGGGAGGGCAAGGTGGGAGGGGAAAAAGGGAGGATGGGTAGCAGGGGAAAGAAGGGAGGAAGGGAGGGAGAGGAATGATGGAAGGAAGGGAGAGATGGGGAAAGGAGCGAGGAAAGAAGGGAGGGGAAAGAAGGACGGAAGGGAGGGAAGGGAAAGAAGGAAAGGAGAGACGGAGGGGAAGAAGGGAGGAAGGGAGGGAGGGTGTGTAAAGACGGCAGGAAAGGAGGGGAAAGAAGGTAGGAAGGGAGCAAGGGAGGGGACAGAAGGAAGGAAGGGAGCAAGGGAGGGGACAGAAGGAAGGAAGGGAGCGAGGGAAGGCAAAGAAGGAAGGAAGGGGAGGGAGGGATTTGGAAGAAGGGTGGAAGGGAGGGAGGGGAAAGAAGTGAGGAAAGGAGGGAGGGAGGGGAAAGAAGGAAAGGAGGGATGGAGGGAGGGTAAAGAAGGAACAAAGGGAGGGAGGGAGGGGAAAGAAGGTAGGAAGGGAGGGATGGAGGTGAAAGAAGGAAGGTAGCGAGGGAGGGAGAGGAAAGAATGAAGGAAGGGGAAAGAAGGGATGGAGGGGAAAGAAGGGAGGGAGGGATGGGAAAGAAGGTAGGGGAAAGAAGCAAAGGTGGGGAAAGAAGTGAGGGAGGGAGGGATGGAGGAGAAAGAAGGACAGAAGGGAAGGAGGGAGGGGAAAGAAGGAAGGAAGGGAGGGAGGGGAAATTAGGGAGGAGGTGAAGGGAAAGAAAGGAGGAAGGGATGTGAAAGAAGGGAGGGAAAGAAGGGCGGGAGGGAGCGAGGGGAAAGGAGGGAAGGAGGGAGGGACAGGAAGGGATGGAGGGAGGGGACAGGAGGGAGGGACGGGCAAGGAGGGAGGAAGGGGGAAGAAGTGAGGGATGGAGGGAGGGGAAATGATGGAGGGAACGAAGGAGGCAGAAGGAGCGAGGTGAAAGAAGGGAGGAAGGGAAAAGGAGGGAGGGAGGGAGGGGGGAAATGAGTTAGGGAGGGAGGGGAAAGATGGGAGTGAGGGGAATGAAGGGAGGGAGTGGAAAGAAGGAAGGGAGGAAGGGCAGAAGGGGAAAGAAGGGAGGTAAGGGAAAAAACGGTGGGAGCAAGTGAGGGGAACGAAGGGAGCGATGGAGGGAGAGAGGGGAAAGAAGTGAGGGAGGGAGGGATGGAGGGGAAAGAAGGACGGAAGGGCAGGAGGGAGGGGAAAGAAGGAAGGAAGGGAGGGATGGGAAAGAAGGGAGGAGGTGAAGAGAAAGAAAGGAGGGAGGGAGGGGAAGGAAGGGAGGGAAAGAAGGGCGGGAGTGAGTGAAGGGATAGGAGGGTGGGACAGGAAGGGAGGGTGGAAGAGGAAGGGAGGGAGGGGTAAGGAGGGATGGATGGGGAAGGAACGAGAGATGGAGAGAGCAAAAATAAGGAAGGAAGGGAGGGATGGAGGGGAAAGAAGGTAGGAAGGGAGGGATGGAGGTGAAAAGGAAGGGAGTAGGTAGGGAGGGAAAAGTAGGAAGGAAGGGAGGAAGGGGAAAAAAGGAAGGAATGGAGAGAGGGACCGGAAAGAAGGTAGGAAGGGAGAGATGGAGGTGAAAGAAGGAAGGGAGGGAGGGAGGCAGGGAGGGGAAAGAAGGGAGGAAGGGAGCGAGGGAGGGGAAAGAATGGGGGAAGGGAGCGAGTTGGGGAAAGAAGGAAGGAAGAGAGTGAGGGAGGGGAAAGAAGGAAGGAAGGGAGCTAGGGAGAGGAAACAAGGAAGTAAGGGAGGGAGGGGAAAGAGGGAGGAAGGGAGGGAGGGGAAAGAAGTGAGGAAGGGAGGGAGGGGAAAGAAGGAAATGAGGGAGGGAGGGGAAGAAGGTAGGAAGGGAGGGAGGGAGGAAGGCAGAGATGGAGGTGAAAGAAGGAAGGGAGGGAGGGAGTCAGGGAGGGGAAAGACGGGAGGATGGGAGGGAGGTAGGGGAAAGAAGGGAGGAGAGGAGCGAGGGAGGGGAAAGAAGGGAGGAAGGGAGGGAGTGAGGGGAAAGAAGGAGGAAGGGAGGGAGGGGAAAGGAGGTGGGGGAGAAGAAGTGAAGAAAGGAGGGAGGGGAAAGAAGGGAACACGGGAGCGAGGGGAAATAAGGAAGGAAGGGAGGGAGAGAGGAGAAAGAAGGAAGGGAGGGAAGTAGGGGAAAGAAAGGAGAGAGGGGAAAGAAGGGATGGAGGGTAAAGGAGGGAGGGTGGAGAAAGAAGTGAGGGAGGGAGGGATGGAGGGGAAAGAAGGATGGAAGGGAGGAAGGGAGGGGAAGAATGAAGGAAGGGAGCGAGGGAGCGGAAAGAAGCGAGGAACGGAGGGAGGGAGGGGAAAGAAGCGAGGAAGGGAGGGAAGGGAAAGAAGGAAGGAAGGGAGGGAGGAGAAAGAAGGAAGGAAGGGAGGGAGGGGAAAGAAGGTAGGAAGGGAGGGATGGAGGTGAAAGAAGGAAGGGAGGGAGGGGAAAGAAGGGAGGGAGGGGAAAGAAGGGATGGAGGGTAAAGGAGGGAGGGTGGAGAAAGAAGTGAGGGAGTGAGGGAGGGAGGGGAAAGATGGATGGAAGGGAAGGAGGGAAGGGAAAGAAGGAAGGAAGGGAGGAAGGGAGGGGAAGAACAAAGGAAGGGAGCGAGGGAGGGGAAAGAAGAGAGGAAGGGAGGGAGGGGAAAGAATTGAGGAAGGGAGGGAAGGGTAAGAAGGAAAGGAGCGAGGGAGGAGAAAGAAGGAAGGAAGGGAGGGCGGGAGAGGAAAGGAGGGAGGAAGGGAGGGAGGGGAAAGAAGGAAGTAAGGGAGGGAGGGGAAAGGAGAGAGGAAGGGAGGGAGGGAGGGCAAAGAAGGGAGGAAGGGATGGAGGGGAAAGAAGGGAGGAAGGGAGGGAGAAGAAACATGGAAAGTAGGGAGGGAGTGGAAAGAAGGGAGGAAGGGAGGGGAAAGAAGGTAGGAAAAGAGCGAGGAGGAGAAAGAAGGAAGGAAGGGAGGGCGGGAGAGGAAAGGAGGGAGGAAGGGAGGGAGGGGAAAGAAGGAAGTAAGGGAGGGAGGGGAAAGGAGGGAGGAAGGGAGGGAGGGAGGGCAAAGAAGGGAGGAAGGGATGGAGGGGAAAGAAGGGAGGAAGGGAGGGAGAAGAAACATGGAAAGGAGGGAGGGAGGGGAAAGAAGGGAGGAAGGGAAGGAGGGAAAGGAGGGAGGGGAAAAAAGGGAGGACGGGTAGCAGGGGTAAGAAGGGAGGAAGGGAGGGAGAGGAAAGATGGATGGAAGGGAGGGATGGGGGAAAGGAGGGAGGAAAGAAGGGAGGGGAAAAAAGGAAGGAAGGGAGGGAAGGTAAAGAAGGAAAGGAGGGACGGAGGGGAAGAAGGGAGGAAGGGAGGGAGAGAAGGCAAAGAAGGAAGGAAGGGAGGGTGGGAGTTGGAAGAAGGGTGGAAGGGAGGGAGGGGAAAGAAGTGAGGAAAGGAGGGAGGGAGGGGAAAGAAGGAAAGGAGGGATAGAGGGAGGCGAAAGAAGGAATGAAGGGAGGGAGGGAGGGGAAAGAAGGTAGGAAGGGAGGGATGGAGATGAAAGAAGGAAGGTAGTGAGGGAGGGAGGGGAAAGAATGGAGGGAAAGGAAAGAAGGAATGGAGGGGAAAGAACGGAGGGAGAGAGGGGAAAGAAGGTAGGGGAAAGAAGGGAGGGTGAGGAAAGAAGTGAGGGAGGGAGGGATGGAGGGGAAAGAAGGACGGATGGGAAGGAGGGAGGGGAAAGAAGGAAGGAAGGGAGGCAGGGGAAAGAAGGGAGGAGGTGAGGGCAAGGAAAGGAGGGAGGGAGGGGAAAGAAGGGCGGGAGGGAGCGACGGGAAAGGAGGGAGGGAGGGAGGGATGGAGGGAGGGGAAGGGATGGAGGGAGGGGAAGGGAGGGAGGGAGGGGCAAGGAGTGAGGGAGGGGCAAGAAGCGAGGGACAGAGGGAGGGGAAATGATGGAGGGAACGAAGGAGGGGGGAGGAGCGAGGGGAAAGAAGGGAGGAAGGGAAAAGGAGGGAGAGAGGGAGGGGAAATGAGTTAGGGAGGGAGGGGAAAGATGGGAGGGAGGGGAAAGTAGTGAGGGAGTGGAAAGAAGGAAAGGACAAGGGCGGAAGGGCAAAGAAGGGAGATAAGGGAAAAAAGGGTGGGTGCAAGTGAGGGGAACAAAGGCAGGGATGGAGGGAGAGAGGGGAAAGGAGGGAGGGAGGGAGGGGAAAAGAGAGAGGGAGGTGAAAGGAGGGAGGCAGGGTGGGAGTGAGGTGAAAGAAGGGAGGGAGAGATGGGAAAGAATGGTGGGGAGCCATGGCGGGGGAAGAAGGGAGGGGGGGGCTAGAAGGGAGGAAGGAAGGGAGGGGATAGGAGGGCAGGGAAAAAAGGAAGAATGGGAAGGAGGGGAAAGAAGGGAGGAATGGAGGGAGGGGAAAGATGGAAGGAAGGGAGGGAGGGGAAAGAAGGAAGGAAGAGATGGAGGGAGGGGATGGAATGGAGGAGGAGGGAGGGAGGGGAAAGATGGAAAGGAGGGATAGAGGGAGGCGAAAGAAGGAATGAAGGGAGGGAGGGAGGGGAAAGAAGGTAGGAAGGGAGGGATGGAGATGAAAGAAGGAAGGTAGTGAGGGAGGGAGGGGAAAGAATGGAGGGAAAGGAAAGAAGGAATGGAGGGGAAAGAACGGAGGGAGAGAGGGGAAAGAAGGTAGGGGAAAGAAGGGAGGGTGAGGAAAGAAGTGAGGGAGGGAGGGATGGAGGGGAAAGAAGGACGGATGGGAAGGAGGGAGGGGAAAGAAGGAAGGAAGGGAGGCAGGGGAAAGAAGGGAGGAGGTGAGGGCAAGGAAAGGAGGGAGGGAGGGGAAAGAAGGGCGGGAGGGAGCGACGGGAAAGGAGGGAGGGAGGGAGGGATGGAGGGAGGGGAAGGGATGGAGGGAGGGGAAGGGAGGGAGGGAGGGGCAAGGAGTGAGGGAGGGGCAAGAAGCGAGGGACAGAGGGAGGGGAAATGATGGAGGGAACGAAGGAGGGGGGAGGAGCGAGGGGAAAGAAGGGAGGAAGGGAAAAGGAGGGAGAGAGGGAGGGGAAATGAGTTAGGGAGGGAGGGGAAAGATGGGAGGGAGGGGAAAGTAGTGAGGGAGTGGAAAGAAGGAAAGGACAAGGGCGGAAGGGCAAAGAAGGGAGATAAGGGAAAAAAGGGTGGGTGCAAGTGAGGGGAACAAAGGCAGGGATGGAGGGAGAGAGGGGAAAGGAGGGAGGGAGGGAGGGGAAAAGAGAGAGGGAGGTGAAAGGAGGGAGGCAGGGTGGGAGTGAGGTGAAAGAAGGGAGGGAGAGATGGGAAAGAATGGTGGGGAGCCATGGCGGGGGAAGAAGGGAGGGAGGGGCTAGAAGGGAGGAAGGAAGGGAGGGGATAGGAGGGCAGGGAAAAAAGGAAGAATGGGAAGGAGGGGAAAGAAGGGAGGAATGGAGGGAGGGAAAGATGGAAGGAAGGGAGGGAGGGGAAAGAAGGAAGGAAGAGATGGAGGGAGGGGATGGAATGGAGGAGGAGGGAGGGAGGGGAAAGATGGAAGGAAGGGAGGGCTGGGAAAGAAGGAAGGAAGGTAGGAAGGGAGGGGAAGGAATGAAGGGGGAGGCAGGAAGGGGTAAGTAGGGAGGAATGGAGGAGAAAGGAGGAAGGGTGGGGAAAGAAGGAACGGAGGGAAGGAGGGATAAAGTTGATAGTTGGAAGGGAGGGAGGGGAAAGAATGAAGGAAGGGAGGGGCGGATAGAAGGTAGGAAGGGAGGGATGGAGGTGAAAGTAGGAAGGGAGGAAGGGGAAAGAAGGGAGGAAGCGAAGGTAAAGGAGGGAGGAAGGGGAAAGAAGGGATGGAGGTGACGGGAAAGAAAGGAGGGCGGGAGTAAAGAAGGGAGGGAAAGAGGGGCGGGTGGGTGCAAGGGGAAAGAAGTGAGGGAGGGGGAAGGAGGGAGGAATGGAAGGAGGGAGGGAGGGGAAAGAAGGCAGGAAGGGATGGAGGAGAAAGAAGGGAGGAAGGGAGGGAGGGGAAAGATGGAAAGGAGGGAGGGAGGGGAAAGAAGGGAGGAAGGGAGGGAGGGGGAAAAGGGAGGAAAGGAGGGAGGGAGGGGAAAGAAAGGAGTGAAGTGAATGGAATGAAAGGCGGGAGAGTGGGGAAAGAAAGGAGCGAGTGAAGGGCGGGAGTGAGCAAGGGGTAAGAAGAGAGGGAAGGAGGGACAGGAAGTGAAGGATGGGGTGCAATGGAGGGAGGGAGGGGCAAGGAGGCAGTGAGGGGTCTGGAGGGAGGGGGAGGGAGCGAGAGATGGTGGGAGGGGAAATGATAGAGGGAGCGAAGGAGCGGGAAGGAATGAGGGGAAAGGAGAGAGGAAGGGAGGGGAAGGAATGCATGGGGAGGGAGGGAGGGCAAAGAAGGGAGGGAAAGAGGGACAGGAGGAGTCAGGGGAAAGAAGGGCGGGAGGGGGAAGGTGGGAGGGATGGAAGGAGGGGAAATGATGGAGGGAGCAAAGGTGGGGAAGGAGGGAGGGGAAAGGAGGAAGGAAGTGAAAAGGAGGCAGGGAGGGATGGAGGGGAATGGAGGGAGGGTGTGGAAAGTAGGGAGGGAGGGCAGAAGCAGTAAGAAGGGAGGGAAGGGGAAGGGTGGGAGCAAGTGTCGGGAACGAAGGGAGGGATGGAGGGAGAGAGGGGAAAGGAGGGAGGAAGGGAGGGAGGGGAAAAGGAGGGATGGAGGGGAAAGGAGGGAGGCAGGGTGGGAGGAAGTTGAAGAAGGGAGGGAGGGAGGGGAAAGAAAAGAGGAAGGGAGGGGAAAGAAGGAAGGAAGGGAGGGAGGGAGTGGAAAGAAGGAAGGAAGGGAGGGAGGGGAAAGAAGGAAGGAAGGGAGCGAGGGAGGGGAAAGAAGGAAGGAAGGGAGCGAGGGAGGGAAAAGAAGGAAGGGAGGGAGGGGAATGAAGGAAGGAAGGGAGGGAGGCAGGGAGGGGAAAGAATGTAGGAAGGGAGGGAGGGGAAAGAAGGGAGGAAGGGATGGAGGGGAAAGAAGGGAGGAAGGGAGGGAGAGGAAAGATGGAAAGGAGGGAGGGAGGGGAAAGAAGGGAGGAAGGGAGGGGTAGAGGGGAGGGAGGGGAAAGAAGCAAGGGTGTGGAAAGTAGGGAGGGAGGGCAGAAGCAGTAAGAAGGAAGGGAAAGGGAAGAAGGGTGCGAGCAAGTGTTGGGAATGAAGGGAGGGCGGAGGGAGAGAGGGGAAAGTAGGGAGGAAGGGAGTGAGGGGAAAATGAGGGATGGAGGGGAAAGGAGGGAGGCAGGGTGGGAGGAAGGTGAAAGAAGGGAGGGAGGGGAAAGAAAAGAGAAAGGAGGAGAAAGAAGGAAGGAAGAGAGGGAGGGAGTGGAACGAAGGAAGGAAGGGAGGGACGGGAAAGAAGGAAGGAGGGGAGGGAGGCAGGGAGGTGAAAGAAGGGAGGAAGGGAGGGAGGGGAAAGAAGGAAGAAAGGGAGCGAGGGAGGGGACAGAAGGAAGTAATGGAGGGACGGGAAAGAAGGAAGGAAGGGAGGGAGGGGAAAGAAGGGAGGAAGGGAGGGAGCGAGGGGAAAGAAGGGAGGAAGGGAGGGAGCGAGGGGAAAGAAGGGAGGAAGAGTGCAAGGGAGGGGAAAGAAGGAAGGAAGGGAGGGGAAAGAAGGAAGGGAGGGAGGGAGGGGAAAGAAGGGAGGAAGGGCGGGAGTGAGAAGAAAGAAGGGAGGACGGGATGGAGAGGAAAGAAGAGAGGAAGGGAGGAAGGGAGGGAGGGGATAGGAGGAAAGAAGAGAGCGAGGAGGAGAAAGAAGGAAGGAATGGAGCAAGGCAGGGGAAAGAAGAAAGGAAGGTAGGGAGTGATGGGAAAGACGTAAGGAATGGAAGAAGGGGAAAGAAGGAAGGAAGGGAGCGAGGGAGGGGAAAGAAGGATGGGAGCAAATGAGGGGAACGAAGTGAGGGATGGAGGGAGAGATGGGAAAGGAGGAAGGGAGGGAGGGGAAAGGAAGGAGGGAGTGGAAAGAAGGGAGGCAGGGTGGGAGGGAGAGAGGGGAAAGAATGGGCGGAGCAAGGGAGGGGAAAGAAGGGAGGGAGGGGCTAGAAGGGAGGAAGGGAGGGAGGGGAAAGAAGGAAGGAAGGGAGCGAGGGAGGTGAAAGAAGGAAGGAAGGGAGGGAGGGGAAAGATGGAAAGGAGGGAGGGAGGGGAAAAAGGGAGGAAGGGAGGGAGGGAAAAGAAGGGAAGAAAGGAGGAAGGGAAGGGAAAGAAAGGAGCGAGGTGAATAGAATGAAAGGAGGGTGGGGAAAGAAAGGAGCGAGAGAAGGGCGGGAGGGAGCAAGGGGAATGAAGAGAAGGAAGGAGGGACAGGAAGTGAGGGAGGGGGTGGAATGGAGGGAAGGAGGGGCAAGGAGGGAGGGGGACGGTAGGAGGGGAGGGAGTGAGAGATGGTGGGAGAGGAAATGATAGAGGGAGCGAAGGAGGGGGAAGGAATGAGGGGAAAGGAGAGAGGAAGGGAGGGGAAGGAATGCACGGGGAGGGAGGGAGGTCAAAGAAAGGAGGGAAAGAGGGACGGGAGGGGTCGAGGAGAAAGAAGGGCGGGAGGGGGAAGGTGGGAGGGATGGAAGGAGGGGGAAATGATGGAGGGAGCGAAGGAGAGCGAAGGAGGGAGGGGAAAGGAGGGAGGAAGTGAAAAGGAGGCAGGGAGGGATGGAGGGGAAAGGAGGCAGGGAGGGGTAGAGGGGAGGGAGGGGAAAGAAGGAAGGGGGTGAAAAGAAGGGAGGGAGGGCAGAAGTGGTAAGAAGAGAGTGAAGGGGAAGAAGGGTGGGAGCAAGTGTGGGGAATGAAGGGAGGTACGGAGTGAGAGAGGGGAAAGGATGGAGGAAGGGAGGGAGGGGAAAGAAGGGATGAAGGGGAAAGGAGGGAGGCAGGGTGGGAGGAAGGTGAAAGAAGGGAGGGAGGGGGGAAATAAAAGCGGAGGGAGGGGAAAGAAGGAAGGAAGGGAGGGAGGCAGGGAGGGGAAAGAAGGAAGGAAGGGAGGGAGGGAAAGAAGGAAGGAAGGGAGTGAGGGAGGGGAAAGTAGGAAGGAATGGAGGGAGGAGAAAGAAAGAAGGAAGGGAGGGAGGCAGGGAGGGGAAAGAAGGGAGGGAGGGAGGGGAAAGAAGGGAGGAAGGAATGGAGCGAGGAGAAAGAAGGAATGAAGTGAGGGAGGGAGGGAGCGGTAAGAAGGGAGGAAGGGATGGAGGGAAAAGAAGAGAGGAAGGGAGGGAGGGAGGGGAAGAAGGGAGGAAGGACGGGAGGGAGGGAAAAGAAGGGAGGACGGGATGGAGGGGAAAGAAGGGAGGAAGGGAGGGAAGGGAAAGAAGGAAAGGAGGGAGGGGGAAGAAGGGAGGAAGAGAGGAATGGGAAAGAAGGGAGGAAGGGAGGGAGGGGAAAGAAGAAAGGAAGAGAGCAAGGGAGGAGAAAGAAGGAAGAAATGGAGCGAGGGAGTGGAAAGAAGAAAGGAAGGTAGGGAGGGATGGGAAAGAAGAAAGGAAGGAAAGAAGGGGAAAGAAGGAAGGAAGGGAGCGAGGGAGGGGAAAGATGGATGGGAGCAAGTGAGGGGAATGAAGCGAGGGATGAGGGGAGAGATTGGAAAGGAGGAAGGGAGGGAAGGGAAAGGAGGGAGGGAGTGGAAAGAAGGGAGGCAGGGTGGGAGGAAGGTGAAAGAAGGGAGCGAGGGAGGGGAAATAAAAGCGGAGGGAGGGGAAAGAAGGAAGGAACGGAGGGAGGGAGGGGAAAGAAGGAAGGAAGGGAGGGAGGGGAAAGCAGGAAGGAAGGGAGGGAGGGAGGGGAAAGAAGGAAGGGAGGGAGGGAGGGGAAAGAAGGAAGGAAGGGAGGGAGGGGAAAGAAGGGAGGAAGAGTACGAGGGAGGGGAAAGAAGGAAGTAAGGGAGGGAGGGAGGGGTAAGAAGGGAGGAAGAGAGGGAGGGGAAAGAAGGGAGGAAGGGAGGGAGGGGAAAGAAGGGAGGAAGGGCGGGAGGGAGGGAAAAGAAGGGAGGACGGGATGGAGGGGAAGGAAGGGAGAAAGGGAGGGGAAATAAAAGCGGAGGGAGGAGAAAAGAAGGAAGGAAGGGAGGGAGGGAGGGGAAAGAAGGAAGGAAGGGAGGGAGGGGAAAGAAGGAAGGAAGGGAGGGAGGCAGGGAGGGGAAAGAAGGAAGGAAGGGAGGGAGGGGAAAGAAGGAAGGAAGGGAGTGAGGAGGGGAAAGTAGGAAGGAAGGGAGGGAGGAGAAAGAAGGAAGGGAGGGAGGGAGGCAGGGAGGGGAAAGAAGGGAGGAAAGGAGGCAGGGAGGGGAAAGAAGGGAGGAAGGGAGGGAGGGAGGGGAAAGAAGGGAGGAAGGAATGGAGCGAGGAGAAAGAAGGAAGGAAGTGAGGGAGGGAGGGAGGGGTAAGAAGGGAGGAAGGGATGGAGGGAAAAGAAGGGAGGAAGGGAGGGAGGGAGGGGAAAGAAGGGAGGAAGGGCGGGAGGGAGGGAAAAGAAGGGAGGATGGGATGGAGGGGAAAGAAGGGAGGAAGGGAGGGAAGGGAAACAAGGAAAGGAAGGAGGGGGAAGAAGGGAGGAAGAAAGGGATGGGAAAGAAGGGAGGAAGGGAGGGAGGGGAAAGAAGAAAGGAAGAGAGCAAGGAGGAGAAAGAAGGAAGAAATGGAGTGAGGGAGTGGAAAAAACAAAGGAAGGTAGGGAGGGATGGGAAAGAAGTAAGGAAGGAAAGAAGGGGAAAGAAGGAAGGAAGGGAGCGAGGGAGGGGAAAGAAGGATGGGAGCAAGTGAGGGGAATGAAGCAAGGGATGGAGGGAGAGATTGGAAAGGAGGAAGGGAGGGAAGGGAAAGGAGGGAGGGAGTGGAAAGAAGGGAGGCAGGGTGGGAGGAAGGTGAAAGAAGGGAGGGAGGGAAGGGAAATAAAAGCGGAGGGAGGGGAAAGAAGGAAGGAAGGGAGGGAGGGAGGGGAAAGGAGGAAGGAAGGGAGGAAGGGGAAAGAAGGAAGGGAGGGAGGGAGGGGAAAGGAGGAAGGAAGGGAGGGAGGGAGGGGTAAGAAGGGAGGAAGAGAGGGAGGGGAAAGAAGGGAGGAAGGGAGGGAGGGAGGGAGGGGAAAGAAGGGAGGACGGGATGGAGGGGAAGGAAGGGAGGAAGAGAGGGGAAATAAAAGCGGAGGGAGGAGAAAGAAGGAAGGAAGGGAGGGGAAAGAAGGAAGGAAGGAAGGGAGGGGAAAGAAGGAAGGAAGGGAGGGAGGCAGGGAGGGGAAAGAAGGAAGGAAGGGAGGGAGGGGAAAGAAGGAAGGAAGGGAGTGAGGGAGGGGAAAGTAGGAAGGAAGGGAGGGAGGAGAAAGAAGGAAGGAAGGGAGGGAGGCAGGGAGGGGAAAGAAGGGAGGAAGGGAGGCAGGAGGGGAAAGAAGGAAGGAAGGGAGTGAGGGAGGGGAAAGTAGGAAGGATGGGAGGGAGGAGAAAGAAGGAAGGAAGTGAGGGAGGGAGGGAGGGGTAAGAAGGGAGGAAGGGATGGAGGGAAAAGAAGGGAGGAAGGGAGGGAGGGAAAAGAAGGGAGGACGGGATGGAGGGGAAAGAAGGGAGGAAGGGAGGGAAGGGAAAGAAGGAAAGGGGGAAGAAGGGAGTAAGAGAGGAATGGGAAAGAAGGGAGGAAGGGAGGGAGGGGAAAGAAGAAAGGAAGAGAGCAAGGGAGGAGAAAGAAGCAAGAAATGGAGCGAGGGAGTGGAAAGAAGAAAGGAAGGTAGGGAGGGATGGGAAAGAAGTAAGGAAGGAACAAGGGGAAAGAAGGAAGGAAGGGAGCGAGGGAGGGGAAAGATGGATGGGAGCAAGTGAGGGGAACGAAGCGAGGGATGGAGGGAGAGATTGGAAAGGAGGAAGGGAGGGAAGAGAAAGGAGGGAGGGAGTGGAAAGAAGGAAGGAAGGGAGTGAGGGAGGGGAAAGTAGGAAGGAAGGGAGGGAGGAGAAAGAAGGAAGGAAGGGAGGGAGGCAGGGAGGGGAAAGAAGGAAGGAAGGGAAAGAGGGGAAAGAAGGAAGGAAGGGAGTGAGGGAGGGGAAAGTAGGAAGGATGGGAGGTAGGAGAAAGAAGGAAGGAAGGGAGAGAGGCAGGGAGGGGAAAGAAGGAAGGGAGCGAGGAGAAAGAAGGAAGGAAGTGAGGGAGGGAGGGAGGGGTAAGAAGGGAGGAAGGGATGGAGGGAAAAGAAAGGAGGAAGGGAGGGAGGGAGGGGAAAGAAGGGAGGCAGGGTGGGAGGAAGGTGAAAGAAGGGAGGGAGGGAGGGGAAATAAAAGCGGAGGGAGGGGAAAGAAGGAAGGAAGGGAGGGAGGGAGGGGAAAGGAGGAAGGAAGGGAGGGAGGGGAAAGAAGGAAGGAAGTGAGGGAGGGGAAAGGAGGAAGGAAGGGAGGGAGGGAGGGGTAAGAAGGGAGGAAGAGAGGGAGGGGAAAGAAGGGAGGAAGGGAGGGAGGGAGGGAGGGGAAAGAAGGGAGGACGGGATGGAGGGGAAGGAAGGGAGGAAGAGAGGGGAAATTAAAGCGGAGGGAGGAGAAAAGAAGGATGAAGGGAGGGGAAAGAAGGAAGGAAGGAGGGAGGGGAAAGAAGGAAGGAAGGGAGGGAGGGGAAAGAAGGAAGGAAGGGAGTGAGGGAGGGGAAAGTAGGAAGGAAGGGAGGGAGGAGAAAGAAGGATGGAAGGGAGGGAGGCAGGGAGGGGAAAGAAGGGAGGAAGGGAGGCAGGGAGGGGAAAGAAGGAAGGAAGGGAGGGAGGGAGGGGAAAGTAGGAAGGATGGGAGGGAGGAGAAAGAAGGAAGGAAGTGAGGGGCTGGGAGGGAGGGGTAAGAAGGGAGGAAGGGATGGAGGGATAAGCAGGGAGGATGGGAGGGAGGGAGGGAAAAGAAGGGAGGACGGGAAGGAGGGGA
>JANJGN010004923.1:12500-17500 GCA_026770705.1 Isurus oxyrinchus
AAACTGCAGAAGACGCCAGCAGGTCCAGGGAATGTGTCCAGGACGTGGAAATGGTGAACCGGTCAGCAGGAAGGTCAGCCGGCCGGTAGTACGGGTGCAGTCATCAGCCGGCATCCCGAGCAGCTGAAAAGTCTTAAGCGCGGAATGGGGAAATCATTAACCTGTCAGCAAGCCGGCAGGGAAAGGGTGAAACGGCTTAAAATATCGAGGCGGCAAGGAAAAAATGGCAACCGGGGGCGGGGCGGATTCACAGTCACCACGTGAGAGGGGCGGTGCCTGGAGGCCGGGCAGGCGGTTGGCCGAAGGCCCGATACTCCGGGTGCTGTCAGCATTTCGCTTGCCGAGCTGCTCAAAAGTCGAGGTGCAGAACGGCGAAATCATTAACCGGCAAGCGGATGCATGGCAGCGGGCAGGGAAGGGTCAAAACGGCCTGAAATACCGGAGCGGCGGGCCAAGATGGCTGCCGGGGGGCGTATTCAGCGGTCGCACGTGACGGGGCGGTGCCTGGAGGCCGAGCCGCGCAAGCGCGATTTAAAGCGAGCAAAGTCCGAGCAGGAGCGATATCGTTGGCCATTCAGCCGGTTCGAGCCTGGTGGCCGAGGCGGGGAGGGTGGAACCGGGGAAAGGCTGGGTGTTCGGTGTCCGCCCGGGTGGTCCGGAGTTTTATTCGGGTTAGGGTTAGCGGTTAGGCTTAGGGCTGGGGTTAGGGTTGGGGCGTTAGGGTTAGGGGAAGTGTCAGGGGTAGGGGTAGGGTTAGAGTTAGGGGCTTGGCTTGGTGTTCGTGTCGGGGAAGGGGACAAGGCTAGTTTATTGTTGGCTCGGGGTTCGGGTTAGGGTTAGCGGTTAGGCTTAGGGCTGGGGTTAGGTTTGCGGCCAATGGTTTACCGGTTAGCAGGCAGGGTAGCCGGCCATTATTCAGGGCTTTCGGCATGGTAGTAAAGGTGCGCTGAGCTGCAGAACACAGCCGCTGGTCCACGGGATATGTACGGCACAGGGGAACCTGTGAACCAGTTAGCAGACAAGGCAGCCGACCGGTAATTATAGCCTCCCGCCGGGTAATAGAGGCGCAGTCAGCTGCAGAACACACCAGCAGGTCCAAGGACTAAGTACAGAATGAGGACACGGGCAGCCGGTCAGCAGGCAGGGCTGCCGGCCGGTAATTACAGCCTCCCGCCCGGTCATAGGGGTGCAGTTAGCTGCAGAACACACCAGCAGGTCCAAGGACTAAGTACAGAATGAGGACACGGGCAGCCGGTCAGCAGGCAGGGATGCCGGCCTGCCATAGGGGTGCAGTTAGCTGCAGAACACACCAGCAGGTCCAAGGACTAAGGACAGAATGGGGACACGGGCAGCCAGTTAGCAGGCAGGGCTGCCGGCCGGTAATTACAGCCTCCCGCCCGGTCATAGGGGTGCAGTTAGCTGCAGAACACACCAGCAGGTCCAAGGACTAAGGACAGAATGGGGACACGGGCAGCTGGTTAGCAGGCAGGGCTGCCGGCCGGTAATTACAGCCTCCCGCCCGGTCATAGGGGTGCAGTTAGCTGCAGAACACACCAGCAGGTCCACGGACTAAGTACCGAATGGGGACACGGGCAGTCGGTTAGCAGGCAGGGCTGCCGGCCGGTAATTACAGCCTCCCGCCCGGTCATCGGGGTTCAGTTAGCTGCAGAACACACCAGCAGGTCCAGGGACTCAGCACGGAATGGGGACATGGGCAGCCGGTTAGCAGGCTGGGCTGCCGGCCGGTATTTACAGCCTCCCGCCCGGTCATAGGGGTGCAGTTAGCTGCAGAACACACCAGCAGGTCCAGGGACTCAGCACGGAATGGGGACATGGGCAGCCGGTTAGCAGGCTGGGCTGCCGGCCGGTATTTACAGCCTCCCGCCCGGCCATAGGGGTGCAGTTAGCTGCAGAACACACCAGCATGTCCAAGGACTAAGTACAGAATGAGGACACGGGCAGCCGGTCAGCAGGCAGGGCTGCCGGCCGGTAATTACAGCCTCCCGCCCGGTCATAGGGGTGCAGTTAGCTGCAGAACACACCAGCAGGTCCAGGGACTCAGTACGGAATGGGGACACGGGCAGCCGGTTAGCAGGCTGGGCTGCCGGCCGGTATTTACAGCCTCCCGCCCGGTCATAGGGGTGCAGTTAGCTGCAGAACACACCAGCAGGTCCACGGACTAAGTACCGAATGGGGACACGGGCAGCCGGTTAGCAGGCTGGGCTGCCGGCCGGTATTTATAGCCTCCCGCCCGGTCATAGGTGTGCAGTTAACTGCAGAACACACCAGCAGGTCCAGGGACTCAGTACCAAACGGGGAATCGGTTAAGCGGTTACCTGGCAGGGCAGCCGACCAGTAATCATAGCCTCCCGCCCGGTCGTAGGGGTGCAGTTAGCTGCAGAACACACCAGCAGGTCCAGGGAATGTGTGCAGGACGGGGAAATGCTTAACGGGTTAGCAGGCCGGGCAGCCGGCCGGTAGTTGGAGCCGCCCGCCCGGTCGTACGGGAGCCGTCATCAGCCGGCATCCCGAGCAGCTGAAAAGTCTAAGCGCAGAATGGGGACATGGTGAACCAGTCAGCCAGCGGGCAGGGAAGGGTCGAAACGGCCTAAAATACCGGGCCGGCGGGCCAAGATGGCTGCCGGGGGGCGTATTCAGGGCCCCCACGTGAGGGGCCGGGGCTGGGGGCCGAGCCGGGCAAGCGCGGTTGAGAAACAGCCGAGTCCGAGCAGGGGGAAATCATTAACCGGTGATCCGGTTCGACCCCCCCCCCGGTGGCCGAGGCGGGGAGGGTCGACCCGGGGAAAGGTTGGGTGTTCGGTGTCCCTCAGGGCGGTCCCGAGCGCGTCCTAAAATAATCCGGGCTCCTGGGCCCTTTTTTGAAAAAGAACCGGTCGGGGAGCGGGTGCAATCCGGAAGGCCTGGCGGGGCTTCGGTGCCTCTTCCTCGGCATGACTACCGGAGGGTCGTCGGCCTGAATGACGGTTGCATTTGCTGGCTGTGGAGGTTGGCGGGCTATCTGCAGAATAGGAGGAGGTGGCAAATCGAGAATGGGTCGACTTCGCCAAGTGCCTTCTCGAGCCTCCAGGTCTGCAGGGACCGACCCAGGCTGCCGCCAAACCGACCGGGAGGCCCCGCCGTCGGCCATTTTTGGTCATTTTCGGCATTTTTCGCCTCTTTCGGCCGGTCAAGAAAAGCGGCGGCCTGACACCCGGGCGTGCACGGGGAAGGCTCCCCCTCGCCGGGAGGACCGGAGTTTGCCCCGGAAACCTCCGGAAGCCGGCCGGGAAGGCGGCTTCGGCCCGATGCACCTCCGGCTGCGTCCGAAGGCCGGGGGAAGTGGCCCCTGGGCCCGTGTGAGGGAAATCCGTGCCAAGACGGAAGTCCATGAGGTCGGATCCGAAGCTTCTGCCGGGCCCCCGGTGGAGGCATTCCCGCTAGGCGGGGCGAATCGGCCCGGCCACGGGGCGGGTTGCAATTGTTGGAGGGGGGCTG
The DNA here is from genome assembly GCA_026770705.1 of Isurus oxyrinchus. Classification (NCBI taxonomy): domain Eukaryota; kingdom Metazoa; phylum Chordata; class Chondrichthyes; order Lamniformes; family Lamnidae; genus Isurus; species Isurus oxyrinchus. Next base: position 15,996 of record JANJGN010004923.1, read on the forward strand.
CCGGAGCTAGATAATGATTTCCCCTCGGTTCTCCCGATGGGGAAACGGCGAAAGGAGGTGTCGCGGGCTTTCGAGGCCTCCTCGGCGGCTGGACTACCGACCGACATCTCGGCTGCATTTGCTGGCTGGGGGGGTTGGCGGGGTATCTGCAGAATGGTAGGAGGTGGCAAGTCGAGAATCGGTCGACAGCTCCGAGTGCCGTCTCGAGCCTCCAGGTCCGCAGGGACCGATCCAGGCTGCCGCCTAACCGACCAGGAGGCCCCGCCGTCGGCCATTTTTGTCCATTTTCGGCATTTTTTACCGTCTTTCGGTCGGTCACGGAAAGCGGCGACCGGAAGCCCGGGCGTGCCCGGGGACGGCTCCCACTGGCCCCGGGGACCGGATTTGCCCCGGTCGGAGCCCCGGAAACGCACCCGAAGCCGGCCGGAGAAGGCGGCTAAGGGCAATGCACCTCGGATTGAATTTGCGCACCGGGGAAAGTGGCCTCGGGGCCCGCGAGGTGTGACGGTGTGCCTTCGGTAAGCTTCTGGAGAAATGGGTAACCAATGCACCTCGGACTGAATGTGCAGGACGTGCAACGGGGCCTCCGGGTCCGCGAGATATCGCAGGTTGGCCTCGGTAAGCCTCTGGAGAAATGGCTAACCAATGGGACAGTGGCCCTGAGAAATCATTAACCATTTGGACTTCGTCTCTGGCAGAGAGGCAAGTGTGGTGCAGAAATCATTAACCATTTGGACTTAGTCTCTGGCAGCGAGGCAAGTGTGGTGCAGAAATCATTAACCATTTGGACTTAGTCTCTGGCAGCGAGGCAAGTGTGGCGGAGAAATCATTAACCATTTGGACTTAGTCTCTGGCAGCGAGGCAAGTGTGGCGCAGAAATCATTAACCGTTTGGACTTCGTCTCTGGCAGAGAGGCAAGTGTGGTGCAGAAATCATTAACCATTTGGACTTCGTCTCTGGCACAGAGGCAAGTGCAGTGGAGAAATCATTAACCATTTGGACTTAGTCTCTGGCAGCGAGGCAAGTGTGGCGGAGAAATCATTAACCGTTTGGACTTCGTCTCTGGCAGAGAGGCAAGTGTGGTGCAGAAATCATTAACCGTTTGGACTTAGTCTCTGGCAGCGAGGCAAGTGTGGCGGAGAAATCATTAACCGTTTGGACTTAGTCTCTGGCAGAGAGGCAAGTGTGGTGCAGAAATCATTAACCATTTGGACTTAGTCTCTGGCAGCGAGGCAAGTGTGGTGCAGAAATCATTAACCATTTGGACTTAGTCTCTGGCAGCGAGGCAAGTGTGGCGCAGAAATCATTAACCGTTTGGACTTCGTCTCTGGCAGAGAGGCAAGTGTGGTGCAGAAATCATTAACCATTTGGACTTCGTCTCTGGCACAGAGGCAAGTGCAGTGGAGAAATCATTAACCATTTGGACTTAGTTTCTGGCAGCGAGGCAAGTGTGGCGGAGAAATCATTAACCGTTTGGACTTCGTCTCTGGCAGCGAGGCAAGTGT
>JANJGN010004924.1:0-28654 GCA_026770705.1 Isurus oxyrinchus
GGAAGTACAGAACCAGATTACTGCAGATTTCAGTAGTTACACAGGAAACATTGCACCAGATTACTGAAGATTCCAGTATTAACATTGGGAAACTTGGCATCAAAAAACTGAAGATTTCAGTATTAACACTGGGAAACACAGCACCTGATAACTGCAAATTTCAGTGTTAACACTGGGAATGACAGCGCCAGATTACTGCAGATTTCAAATTTTACACAGGAAACATTGCACCGGATTACTGAGGATTTCAGTGTTAATGCAGGGAATCTCAGCACCAGATTACTGTGGATTTCTGTGTTCACACTGGGAAACACAGCACCAGAATACTGCAGGTTTCAGTGTTAACTCTGGGAAACACAGGGACCAGATTACAGCGGATTTCAGTAGTAACTCTGGGAAACACGGGACGAGATAACTGCAGATTTCAGTATAAACTTTGGAAAACACCGAACCAGATTACTGAAGATTTCAGTATTAATATTGGGATACACTGCATCAAATGACTGCAGATTTCATTATTAACACTGGGAAACACAGCACCAAATTACTGCAGATTTCAGTATTAATATTAGGAAACACAGCACCAGAATACTGAAGATTCCAGTATTAACACTGGGAAACACTTGACCAGATTACTGCAGATTTCAGTATTAACACTGGGAAACAATTCACCAGATTACTGCAGATTCCAGTATTAACATTGGGAAACACAGCACCAGATTACTGTACATTAGATATTGTACAGGGAAATAAAGCACAAGATTACTGCAGATTTCAGTGTTAACTCTGGGAAACACAGCACCAGATTACTGCAGATTTCAGTATTTACACAGGAAACATTGCACCAGATTACTGAGGATTTCAGAGTTAACGATGGGAAACTCAGCACCAGATTACTGCAGATTTCAGTGTAAACTCTGGGAAACACAGGACCAGATTACAGCGGATTTCATTGTTAACACTGGGAAACACAGGACCAGATAACTGCAGATTTCAGTATTAACATGGGAACTCAGCACCACATTGCTGAAGATTTCAGTATTAACAGTGGGAAACACAGCAGCAGATTACTGCAGGTTTCGCTATTAACATTGGGAAACACAGCATCAAATTACTGCAGATTTCAGTGATAACACTAGGAAACATTGCACCAAATTACTGCAGATTTCAGTATGAACACTGGGAAATTGGCACCAAAAAACTGCAGATTTCAGTATTAACACTGAGAAACACAGCAACAGATTACTGAAGATTCCAGTAATAAAACTGGGAAACACAGCACCAGATAACTGCAAATTTCAGTGTTAACACTGGGAAACACAGCACCAGATTATTGCAGATTTCAGTGTCAACTCAGGGAAGTACAGCACCAGATTACTGCAGATTTCAGTATTTACACAGGAAACATTGCACCAGATTACTGAAGATTCCAGTATTAACATTGGGAAACTTGGCACCAAAAAACTGAAGATTTCAGTGTTAACACTGGGAAACACAGCACCAGATTACTGCAGATTTCAGTGTTAACTATGGGAAACACAGGACCAGATTACAGCGGATTTCAGTATTAACACTGCGAAACACGGGACTAGATAACTGCAGATTTCAGTATAAACTTTGGAAAACACCGAACCAGATTACTGAAGATTTCAGTATTAATATTGGGAAACACTGCATCAAATGACTGCAGATTTCATTATTAACACTGGGAAACATAGCACAAAATTACTGCAGATTTCAGTATTAATATTGGGAAACACAGCACCAGAATACTGAAGATTCCAGTATTAACACTGGGAAACACTTGACCAGATTACTGCAGATTCCAGTATTAACATTGGGAAACACAGCACCAGATTACTGCAGATTAGATATTGTTACAGGGAAATAAAGCACAAGATTACTGCAGATTTCAGTGTTAACTCTGGGAAACACAGCACCAGATTACTGCAGATTTCAGAGTTAACACTGGGAAACACAGCACCAGATTACTGCAGATTTCAAATTTTACACAGGAAACACAGCACCAGAATACTGAAGATTCCAGTATTAACACTGGGAAACACTTCACCAGATTACTGCAGATTCCAGTATTAACATTGGGAAACACAGCACCAGATTACTGCAGATTAGATATTGTTACAGGGAAATAAAGCACAAAATCACTGCAGATTTCAGTGTTAACTCTGGGAAACACAGCACCAGATTACTGCAGATTTCAGTATTAACACTGGGAATGACAGCACCAGATTACTGCAGATTTCAGTGTTAACACTGGGAATGACAGCACCAGATTACTGCAGATTTCAGTGTTAGTGCTGACAAACTCAGCACCAGGATACTGTGGATTTCACTGTTAACACTGGGAAACACAGCACCAGATTACTGCAGATTTCAGTATTAACACTGGGAAACACAGCACCAGATTACTGCAGATTTCAGTATTTACACAGGAAACATTGCACCAGATTACTCAGGATTTCAGTGTTAGTGCTGACAAACTCAGCACCAGGATACTGTGGATTTCACTGTTAACACTGGGAAACACAGCACCAGATTACTGCAGATTTCAGTGTTAACTCTGGGAAACACAGGACCAGATTACAGCGGATTTCAGTATTAACACTGGGAAACACGGGACTAGATAACTGCAGATTTCAGTATAAACTTTGGGAAACACAGAACCAGATTACTGAAGATTTCAGTATTAATATTGTGAAACACTGCATCAAATTACTGCAGATTTCACTATTAACACTGGGAAACATAGCACGAAATTACTGCAGATTTCAGTATTAATATTGGTAAACACAGCACCAGAATACTGAAGATTCCAGTATTAACACTGGGAAACACTTCACCAGATTACTGCAGATTCCAGTATTAACATTGGGAAACACAGCACCAGATTACTGTAGATTAGATATTGTTACAGGGAAATAAAGCACAAGATCACTGCAGATTTCAGTGTTAACTCTGGGAAACACAGCACCAGATTACTGCAGATTTCAGTATTTACACAGGAAACATTGCACCAGATTACTGAGGATTTCAGAGTTAACGATGGGATACTCAGCACCAGATTACTGCAGATTTCAGTGTTAAAACTGGGAAACACAGGACCAGATTACTGCAGATTTCAGTGTTGACTCTGGGAAACACAGGACCAGATTACAGCGGATTTCAGTGTTAACACTGGGAAACACAGGACCAGATAACTGCAGATTTCAGTATTAACACTGGGAAACACAGCACCAGATTACTGCAGATTTCAGTATTTACACAGGAAACATTGCATCAGATTACTGAGGATTTCAGAGTTAACGCTGGGAAACTCAGTACCAGAATACTGAAGATTCGAGAATTAACACTGGGAAACACAGCACCAGATTACTGCAGATTTCAGTGTAAACTCTAGGAAACACAGGGGCAGATTACAGTGGATTTCAGTGTTAACACTGGGAAACACAGGAACAGATAACTGCAGAATTCAGTATTAACATGGGAACACAGCAACACATTGCTGAAGATTTCAGTATTAACAGTGGGAAACACAGCAGCAGATTACTGCAGGTTTCAGTATTAACATTGGGAAACACAGCATCAAATTACTGCAGATTTCAGCGATAACACTGGGAAACATAGCACCAAATTACTGCAGATTTCAGTATGAACCCTGGGAAATTGGCACCAAAAAACTGCAGATTTCAGTATTAACACTGAGGAACACAGCACCAGATAACTGCAAATTTCAATGTTAACACTGGGAAACACAGCACCAGATTACTGCAGATTTCAGTGTTAACACTGGGAAACATAGCACCAGATTACTGCAGATTTCAGTGTTAACTCTGGGAAGTACAGAACCAGATTACTGCAGATTTCAGTAGTTACACAGGAAACATTGCACCAGATTACTGAAGATTCCAGTATTAACATTGGGAAACTTGGCATCAAAAAACTGAAGATTTCAGTATTAACACTGGGAAACACAGCACCTGATAACTGCAAATTTCAGTGTTAACACTGGGAATGACAGCGCCAGATTACTGCAGATTTCAAATTTTACACAGGAAACATTGCACCGGATTACTGAGGATTTCAGTGTTAATGCAGGGAATCTCAGCACCAGATTACTGTGGATTTCTGTGTTCACACTGGGAAACACAGCACCAGAATACTGCAGGTTTCAGTGTTAACTCTGGGAAACACAGGACCAGATTACAGCGGATTTCAGTAGTAACTCTGGGAAACACGGGACGAGATAACTGCAGATTTCAGTATAAACTTTGGAAAACACCGAACCAGATTACTGAAGATTTCAGTATTAATATTGGGATACACTGCATCAAATGACTGCAGATTTCATTATTAACACTGGGAAACACAGCACCAAATTACTGCAGATTTCAGTATTAATATTAGGAAACACAGCACCAGAATACTGAAGATTCCAGTATTAACACTGGGAAACACTTGACCAGATTACTGCAGATTTCAGTATTAACACTGGGAAACAATTCACCAGATTACTGCAGATTCCAGTATTAACATTGGGAAACACAGCACCAGATTACTGTACATTAGATATTGTACAGGGAAATAAAACACAAGATTACTGCAGATTTCAGTGTTAACTCTGGGAAACACAGCACCAGATTACTGCAGATTTCAGTATTTACACAGGAAACATTGCACCAGATTACTGAGGATTTCAGAGTTAACGATGGGAAACTCAGCACCAGATTACTGCAGATTTCAGTGTAAACTCTGGGAAACACAGGACCAGATTACAGCGGATTTCATTGTTAACACTGGGAAACACAGGACCAGATAACTGCAGATTTCAGTATTAACATGGGAACACAGCACCACATTGCTGAAGATTTCAGTATTAACAGTGGGAAACACAGCAGCAGATTACTGCAGGTTTCGCTATTAACATTGGGAAACACAGCATCAAATTACTGCAGATTTCAGTGATAACACTAGGAAACATTGCACCAAATTACTGCAGATTTCAGTATGAACACTGGGAAATTGGCACCAAAAAACTGCAGATTTCAGTATTAACACTGAGAAACACAGCAACAGATTACTAAGATTCCAGTAATAAAACTGGGAAACACAGCACCAGATAACTGCAAATTTCAGTGTTAACACTGGGAAACACAGCACCAGATTACTGCAGATTTCAGTGTCAACTCAGGGAAGTACAGCACCAGATTACTGCAGATTTCAGTATTTACACAGGAAACATTGCACCAGATTACTGAAGATTCCTGTATTAACATTGGGAAACTTGGCACCAAAAAACTGAAGATTTCAGTATTAACACTGGGAAACACAGCACCAGATTACTGCAGATTTCAGTGTTAACTATGGGAAACACAGGACCAGATTACAGCGGATTTCAGTATTAACACTGCAAAACACGGGACTAGATAACTGCAGATTTCAGTATAAACTTTGGAAAACACCGAACCAGATTACTGAAGATTTCAGTATTAATATTGGGAAACACTGCATCAAATGACTGCAGATTTCATTATTAACACTGGGAAACATAGCACAAAATTACTGCAGATTTCAGTATTAATATTGGGAAACACAGCACCAGAATACTGAAGATTCCAGTATTAACACTGGGAAACACTTGACCAGATTACTGCAGATTCCAGTATTAACATTGGGAAACACAGCACCAGATTACTGCAGATTAGATATTGTTACAGGGAAATAAAGCACAAGATTACTGCAGATTTCAGTGTTAACTCTGGGAAACACAGCACCAGATTACTGCAGATTTCAGAGTTAACACTGGGAAACACAGCACCAGATTACTGCAGATTTCAAATTTTACACAGGAAACATTGCACCGGATTACTGAGGATTTCAGTGTTAATGCTGGGAATCTCAGCACCAGATTACTGTGGATTTCTGTGTTAACACTGGGAAACACAGCACCAGAATACTGCAGGTTTCAGTGTTAACTCTGGGAAACATAGGACCAGATTACAGCGGATTTCAGTATTAACACTGGGAAACAAGGGACTAGATAACTGCAGATTTCAGTATAAACTTTGGGAAACACAGAACCAGATTACTGAAGATTTCAGTATTAATATTGGGATACACTGCATCAAATGACTGCAGATTTCATTATTAATATTGGGAAACACAGCACCAGAATACTGAAGATTCCAGTATTAACACTGGGAAACATTTCACCAGATTACTGCAGATTCCAGTATTAACATTGGGAAACACAGCACCAGATTACTGCAGATTAGATATTGTTACAGGGAAATAAAGCACAAGATTACTGAAGATTTCAGTGTAAACTCTGGGAAACACAGGACCAGATTACAGCGGATTTCAGTGTTAACACTGGGAAACAAAGGACCAGATAACTGCTGATTTCAGTATTAACATGGGAAACACAGCACCACATTGCTGAAGATTTCAGTATTAACATTGGGAAACACAGCAGCAGATTACTGCAGGTTTCGCTATTAACATTGGGAAACACAGCATCAAATTACTGCAGATTTCAGTGATAACACTAGGAATGACAGCACCAGATTACTGCAGATTTCAGTGTTAACTCTGGGAAACACAGCACCAGATTACTGCAGATTTCAGTATTTACACAGGAAACATTGCACCAGATTACTCAGGATTTCAGTGTTAGTGCTGACAAACTCAGCACCAGGTTACTGTGGATTTCACTGTTAACACTGGGAAACACAGCACCAGATTACTGCAGATTTCAGTGTTAACTCTGGGAAACACAGGACCAGATTACAGCGGATTTCAGTATTAACACTGGGAAACACGGGACTAGATAACTGCAGATTTCAGTATAAACTTTGGGAAACACAGAACCAGATTACTGAAGATTTCAGTATTAATATCGTGAAACACTGCATCAAATTACTGCAGATTTCACTATTAACACTGGGAAACATAGCACGAAATTACTGCAGATTTCAGTATTAATATTGGTAAACACAGCACCAGAATACTGAAGATTCCAGTATTAACACTGGGAAACACTTCACCAGATTACTGCAGATTCCAGTATTAACATTGGGAAACACAGCACCAGATTACTGTAGATTAGATATTGTTACAGGGAAATAAAGCACAAGATCACTGCAGATTTCAGTGTTAACTCTGGGAAACACAGCACCAGATTACTGCAGATTTCAGTATTTACACAGGAAACATTGCACCAGATTACTGAGGATTTCAGAGTTAACGATGGGATACTCAGCACCAGATTACTGCAGATTTCAGTGTTAAAACTGGGAAACACAGGACCAGATTACTGCAGATTTCAGTGTTAACTCTGGGAAACACAGGACCAGATTACAGCGGATTTCAGTGTTAACACTGGGAAACACAGGACCAGATAACTGCAGATTTCAGTATTAACACTGGGAAACACAGCACCAGATTACTGCAGATTTCAGTATTTACACAGGAAACATTGCATCAGATTACTGAGGATTTCAGAGTTAACGCTGGGAAACTCAGTACCAGAATACTGAAGATTCGAGAATTAACACTGGGAAACACAGCACCAGATTACTGCAGATTTCAGTGTAAACTCTAGGAAACACAGGTGCAGATTACAGTGGATTTCAGTGTTAACACTGGGAAACACAGGAACAGATAACTGCAGAATTCAGTATTAACATGGGAACACAGCAACACATTGCTGAAGATTTCAGTATTAACAGTGGGAAACACAGCAGCAGATTACTGCAGGTTTCAGTATTAACATTGGGAAACACAGCATCAAATTACTGCAGATTTCAGCGATAACACTGGGAAACATAGCACCAAATTACTGCAGATTTCAGTATGAACCCTGGGAAATTGGCACCAAAAAACTGCAGATTTCAGTATTAACACTGAGGAACACAGCACCAGATAACTGCAAATTTCAATGTTAACACTGGGAAACACAGCACCAGATTACTGCAGATTTCAGTGTTAACACTGGGAAACATAGCACCAGATTACTGCAGATTTCAGTGTTAACTCTGGGAAGTACAGAACCAGATTACTGCAGATTTCAGTAGTTACACAGGAAACATTGCACCAGATTACTGAAGATTCCAGTATTAACATTGGGAAACTTGGCATCAAAAAACTGAAGATTTCAGTATTAACACTGGGAAACACAGCACCTGATAACTGCAAATTTCAGTGTTAACACTGGGAATGACAGCGCCAGATTACTGCAGATTTCAAATTTTACACAGGAAACATTGCACCGGATTACTGAGGATTTCAGTGTTAATGCAGGGAATCTCAGCACCAGATTACTGTGGATTTCTGTGTTCACACTGGGAAACACAGCACCAGAATACTGCAGGTTTCAGTGTTAACTCTGGGAAACACAGGACCAGATTACAGCGGATTTCAGTAGTAACTCTGGGAAACACGGGACGAGATAACTGCAGATTTCAGTATAAACTTTGGAAAACACCGAACCAGATTACTGAAGATTTCAGTATTAATATTGGGATACACTGCATCAAATGACTGCAGATTTCATTATTAACACTGGGAAACACAGCACCAAATTACTGCAGATTTCAGTATTAATATTAGGAAACACAGCACCAGAATACTGAAGATTCCAGTATTAACACTGGGAAACACTTGACCAGATTACTGCAGATTTCAGTATTAACACTGGGAAACAATTCACCAGATTACTGCAGATTCCAGTATTAACATTGGGAAACACAGCACCAGATTACTGTACATTAGATATTGTACAGGGAAATAAAGCACAAGATTACTGCAGATTTCAGTGTTAACTCTGGGAAACACAGCACCAGATTACTGCAGATTTCAGTATTTACACAGGAAACATTGCACCAGATTACTGAGGATTTCAGAGGTAACGATGGGAAACTCATCACCAGATTACTGCAGATTTCAGTGTAAACTCTGGGAAACACAGGACCAGATTACAGCGGATTTCATTGTTAACACTGGGAAACACAGGACCAGATAACTGCAGATTTCAGTATTAACATGGGAACACAGCACCACATTGCTGAAGATTTCAGTATTAACAGTGGGAAACACAGCAGCAGATTACTGCAGGTTTCGCTATTAACATTGGGAAACACAGCATCAAATTACTGCAGATTTCAGTGATAACACTAGGAAACATTGCACCAAATTACTGCAGATTTCAGTATGAACACTGGGAAATTGGCACCAAAAAACTGCAGATTTCAGTATTAACACTGAGAAACACAGCAACAGATTACTAAGATTCCAGTAATAAAACTGGGAAACACAGCACCAGATAACTGCAAATTTCAGTGTTAACACTGGGAAACACAGCACCAGATTACTGCAGATTTCAGTGTCAACTCAGGGAAGTACAGCACCAGATTACTGCAGATTTCAGTATTTACACAGGAAACATTGCACCAGATTACTGAAGATTCCTGTATTAACATTGGGAAACTTGGCACCAAAAAACTGAAGATTTCAGTATTAACACTGGGAAACACAGCACCAGATTACTGCAGATTTCAGTGTTAACTATGGGAAACACAGGACCAGATTACAGCGGATTTCAGTATTAACACTGCGAAACACGGGACTAGATAACTGCAGATTTCAGTATAAACTTTGGAAAACACCGAACCAGATTACTGAAGATTTCAGTATTAATATTGGGAAACACTGCATCAAATGACTGCAGATTTCATTATTAACACTGGGAAACATAGCACAAAATTACTGCAGAATTCAGTATTAATATTGGGAAACACAGCACCAGAATACTGAAGATTCCAGTATTAACACTGGGAAACACTTGACCAGATTACTGCAGATTCCAGTATTAACATTGGGAAACACAGCACCAGATTACTGCAGATTAGATATTGTTACAGGGAAATAAAGCACAAGATTACTGCAGATTTCAGTGTTAACTCTGGGAAACACAGCACCAGATTACTGCAGATTTCAGAGTTAACACTGGGAAACACAGCACCAGATTACTGCAGATTTCAAATTTTACACAGGAAACATTGCACCGGATTACTGAGGATTTCAGTGTTAATGCTGGGAATCTCAGCACCAGATTACTGTGGATTTCTGTGTTAACACTGGGAAACACAGCACCAGAATACTGCAGGTTTCAGTGTTAACTCTGGGAAACACAGGACCAGATTACAGCAGATTTCAGTATTAACACTGGGAAACAAGGGACTAGATAACTGCAGATTTCAGTATAAACTTTGGGAAACACAGAACCAGATTACTGAAGATTTCAGTATTAATATTGGGATACACTGCATCAAATGACTGCAGATTTCATTATTAATATTGGGAATCACAGCACCAGAATACTGAAGATTCCAGTATTAACACTGGGAAACACTTCACCAGATTACTGCAGATTCCAGTATTAACATTGGGAAACACAGCACCAGATTACTGCAGATTAGATATTGTTACAGGGAAATAAAGCACAAGATTACTGCAGATTTCAGTGTTAACTCTGGGAAACACAGCACCAGATTACTGCAGATTTCAGTATTTACACAGGAAACATTGCACCAGATTACTGAGGATTTCAGAGTTAACGATGGGAAACGCAGCACCAGATTACTGCAGATTTCAGTGTAAACTCTGGGAAACACAGGACCAGATTACAGCGGATTTCAGTGTTAACACTGGGAAACAAAGGACCAGATAACTGCTGATTTCAGTATTAACATGGGAAACACAGCACCACATTGCTGAAGATTTCAGTATTAACATTGGGAAACACAGCAGCAGATTACTGCAGGTTTCGCTATTAACATTGGGAAACACAGCATCAAATTACTGCAGATTTCAGTGATAACACTAGGAAACATTGCACCAAATTACTGCAGATTTCAGTATGAACACTGGGAAATTGGCACCAAAAAACTGCAGATTTCAGTATTAACACTGAGAAACACAACAACAGATTACTGAAGATTCCAGTATTAACACTGGGAAACACAGCACCAGATTACTGCAAATTTCAATGTTAACACTGGGAAACACAGCACCAGATTACTGCAGATTTCAGTGTTAACTCTGGGAAACACAGGACCAGATTACAGCGGATTTCAGTATTAACACTGGGAAACACGGGACTAGATAACTGCAGATTTCAGTATAAACTTTGGGAAACACAGAACCAGATTACTGAAGATTTCAGTATTAATATTGTGAAACACTGCATCAAATTACTGCAGATTTCACTATTAACACTGGGAAACATAGCACGAAATTACTGCAGATTTCAGTATTAATATTGGTAAACACAGCACCAGAATACTGAAGATTCCAGTATTAACACTGGGAAACACTTCACCAGATTACTGCAGATTCCAGTATTAACATTGGGAAACACAGCACCAGATTACTGTAGATTAGATATTGTTACAGGGAAATAAAGCACAAGATGACTGCAGATTTCAGTGTTAACTCTGGGAAACACAGCACCAGATTACTGCAGATTTCAGTATTTACACAGGAAACATTGCACCAGATTACTGAGGATTTCAGAGTTAACGATGGGATACTCAGCACCAGATTACTGCAGATTTCAGTGTTAAAACTGGGAAACACAGGACCAGATTACTGCAGATTTCAGTGTTAACTCTGGGAAACACAGGACCAGATTACAGCGGATTTCAGTGTTAACACTGGGAAACACAGGACCAGATAACTGCAGATTTCAGTATTAACACTGGGAAACACAGCACCAGATTACTGCAGATTTCAGTATTAACACTGGGAATGACAGCACCAGATTACTGCAGATTTCAGTGTTAACACTGGGAATGACAGCACCAGATTACTGCAGATTTCAGTGTTAACTCTGGGAAACACAGCACCAGATTACTGCAGATTTCAGTATTTACACAGGAAACATTGCACCAGATTACTCAGGATTTCAGTGTTAGTGCTGACAAACTCAGCACCAGGTTACTGTGGATTTCACTGTTAACACTGGGAAACACAGCACCAGATTACTGCAGATTTCAGTGTTAACTCTGGGAAACACAGGACCAGATTACAGCGGATTTCAGTATTAACACTGGGAAACACGGGACTAGATAACTGCAGATTTCAGTATAAACTTTGGGAAACACAGAACCAGATTACTGAAGATTTCAGTATTAATATTGTGAAACACTGCATCAAATTACTGCAGATTTCACTATTAACACTGGGAAACATAGCACGAAATTACTGCAGATTTCAGTATTAATATTGGTAAACACAGCACCAGAATACTGAAGATTCCAGTATTAACACTGGGAAACACTTCACCAGATTACTGCAGATTCCAGTATTAACATTGGGAAACACAGCACCAGATTACTGTAGATTAGATATTGTTACAGGGAAATAAAGCACAAGATCACTGCAGATTTCAGTGTTAACTCTGGGAAACACAGCACCAGATTACTGCAGATTTCAGTATTTACACAGGAAACATTGCACCAGATTACTGAGGATTTCAGAGTTTACGATGGGATACTCAGCACCAGATTACTGCAGATTTCAGTGTTAAAACTGGGAAACACAGGACCAGATTACTGCAGATTTCAGTGTTAACTCTGGGAAACACAGGACCAGATTACAGCGGATTTCAGTGTTAACACTGGGAAACACATGACCAGATAACTGCAGATTTCAGTATTAACACTGGGAAACACAGCACCAGATTACTGCAGATTTCAGTATTTACACAGGAAACATTGCATCAGATTACTGAGGATTTCAGAGTTAACGCTGGGAAACTCAGTACCAGAATACTGAAGATTCGAGAATTAACACTGGGAAACACAGCACCAGATTACTGCAGATTTCAGTGTAAACTCTAGGAAACACAGGGGCAGATTACAGTGGATTTCAGTGTTAACACTGGGAAACACAGGAACAGATAACTGCAGAATTCAGTATTAACATGGGAACACAGCAACACATTGCTGAAGATTTCAGTATTAACAGTGGGAAACACAGCAGCAGATTACTGCAGGTTTCAGTATTAACATTGGGAAACACAGCATCAAATTACTGCAGATTTCAGCGATAACACTGGGAAACATAGCACCAAATTACTGCAGATTTCAGTATGAACCCTGGGAAATTGGCACCAAAAAACTGCAGATTTCAGTATTAACACTGAGAAACACAGCACCAGATAACTGCAAATTTCAATGTTAACACTGGGAAACACAGCACCAGATTACTGCAGATTTCAGTGTTAACACTGGGAAACATAGCACCAGATTACTGCAGATTTCAGTGTTAACTCTGGGAAGTACAGAACCAGATTACTGCAGATTTCAGTAGTTACACAGGAAACATTGCACCAGATTACTGAAGATTCCAGTATTAACATTGGGAAACTTGGCATCAAAAAACTGAAGATTTCAGTATTAACACTGGGAAACACAGCACCTGATAACTGCAAATTTCAGTGTTAACACTGGGAATGAC
Organism: Isurus oxyrinchus; assembly: GCA_026770705.1. Classification (NCBI taxonomy): domain Eukaryota; kingdom Metazoa; phylum Chordata; class Chondrichthyes; order Lamniformes; family Lamnidae; genus Isurus; species Isurus oxyrinchus. Next base: position 13,540 of record JANJGN010004924.1, read on the forward strand.
AGCGCCAGATTACTGCAGATTTCAAATTTTACACAGGAAACATTGCACCGGATTACTGAGGATTTCAGTGTTAATGCAGGGAATCTCAGCACCAGATTACTGTGGATTTCTGTGTTCACACTGGGAAACACAGCACCAGAATACTGCAGGTTTCAGTGTTAACTCTGGGAAACACAGGACCAGATTACAGCGGATTTCAGTAGTAACTCTGGGAAACACGGGACGAGATAACTGCAGATTTCAGTATAAACTTTGGAAAACACCGAACCAGATTACTGAAGATTTCAGTATTAATATTGGGATACACTGCATCAAATGACTGCAGATTTCATTATTAACACTGGGAAACACAGCACCAAATTACTGCAGATTTCAGTATTAATATTAGGAAACACAGCACCAGAATACTGAAGATTCCAGTATTAACACTGGGAAACACTTGACCAGATTACTGCAGATTTCAGTATTAACACTGGGAAACAATTCACCAGATTACTGCAGATTCCAGTATTAACATTGGGAAACACAGCACCAGATTACTGTACATTAGATATTGTACAGGGAAATAAAGCACAAGATTACTGCAGATTTCAGTGTTAACTCTGGGAAACACAGCACCAGATTACTGCAGATTTCAGTATTTACACAGGAAACATTGCACCAGATTACTGAGGATTTCAGAGTTAACGATGGGAAACTCAGCACCAGATTACTGCAGATTTCAGTGTAAACTCTGGGAAACACAGGACCAGATTACAGCGGATTTCATTGTTAACACTGGGAAACACAGGACCAGATAACTGCAGATTTCAGTATTAACATGGGAACACAGCACCACATTGCTGAAGATTTCAGTATTAACAGTGGGAAACACAGCAGCAGATTACTGCAGGTTTCGTTATTAACATTGGGAAACACAGCATCAAATTACTGCAGATTTCAGTGATAACACTAGGAAACATTGCACCAAATTACTGCAGATTTCAGTATGAACACTGGGAAATTGGCACCAAAAAACGGCAGATTTCAGTATTAACACTGAGAAACACAGCAACAGATTACTGAAGATTCCAGTAATAAAACTGGGAAACACAGCACCAGATAACTGCAAATTTCAGTGTTAACACTGGGAAACACAGCACCAGATTACTGCAGATTTCAGTGTCAACTCAGGGAAGTACAGCACCAGATTACTGCAGATTTCAGTATTTACACAGGAAACATTGCACCAGATTACTGAAGATTCCAGTATTAACATTGGGAAACTTGGCACCAAAAAACTGAAGATTTCAGTATTAACACTGGGAAACACAGCACCAGATTACTGCAGATTTCAGTGTTAACACTGGGAAACACAGCACCAAATTACTGCAGATTTCAGCGATAACACTAGGAAACATTGCACCAAATTACTGCAGATTTCAGTATGAACACTGGGAAATTGGCACCAAAAAACTGCAGATTTCAGTATTAACACTGAGAAACACAACAACAGATTACTGAAGATTCCAGTATTAACACTGGGAAACACAGCACCAGATTACTGCAAATTTCAATGTTAACACTGGGAAACACAGCACCAGATTACTGCAGATTTCAGTGTTAACTCTGGGAAGTACATCACCAGATTACTGCAGATTTCAGTATTTACACAGGAAACATTGCACCAGATTACTGAAGATTCCAGTATTAACATTGGGAAACTTGGCACCAAAAAACTGAAGATTTCAGTATTAACACTGGGAAACACAGCACCAGATAACTGCAAATTTCAGTGTTAACACTGGGAATGACAGCACGAGATTACTGCAGATTTCAGTGTTAACTCTGGGAAACACAGCACCAGATTACTGCAGATTTCCGTATTAACACTGAGAAACGCAGCACCAAATTACTGCAGATTTCAGTATGAACACTGGGAAATACATCACCAGATTACTGAAGATTCCTGTATTAACGCTGGGAAACACAGCACCAAATTACTGATTATTCCAATATTAACATTGGGAAACACAGCACCAGATTTCTGCAGATTTCAGATTTAACTCTGGGAAACACAGGACCAGATTACAGCAGATTTCAGTATTAACACTGGGAAACACGGGACTAGATAACTGCAGATTTCAGTATAAACTTTGGGAAACACAGAACCAGATCACTGAAGATTTCAGTATTAATATTGGGAAACACAGCATCAAATTACTGCAGATTTCACTATTAACACTGGGAAACACAGCACCAGATAACTGCAAATTTCAGTGTAAACACTGGGAATGACAGCACCAGATTAATGCAGATTCCAGTATTAACATTGGGAAACACAGCACCAGATTACTGCAGATTAGATATTGTTACAGGGAAATAAAGCACAAGATTACTGCGGATTTCAGTGTTAACTCTGGGAAACACAGCACCAGATTACTGCAGATTTCAGTGTTAACTCTGGGAAGCACAGCACCAGATTACTGCAGATTTCAGTATGAACTCTGGGAAACACAGCACCAAATTACTACAGATTCCAGTATGAACACTGGGAAATACAATGCCAGATTACTGCAGATTTCAGTGTTAACTCTGGGAAACACAGCACCAGATTACTGCAGATTTCAGTATTAACACTGGCAAACACAGCACCAGAATACTGAAGATTCCAGAATTGACAATGGGAAACACAGGACCAGATAACTGCAGATTTCAGTATTAACATGGGAAACACAGCACCACATTGCTGAAGATTTCAGTATTAACATTGGGAAACACAGCACCAGATTGCTGAAGATTTCAGTATTAACAGTGGGAAACACAGCAGCAAATAACTGCAGGTTTCAATATTAACATTGGGAAACACAGCATCAAATTACTGCAGATTTCAGTATTAACACTGGGAAACACAGCACCAGATTACTGCAGATTTCAGTATTTACACAGGAAACATTGCACCAAATTACTGCAGATTAGATATTGTTACAGGGAAATAAAGCACAAGATTACTGCAGATTTCACTGTTAACTCTGGGAAACACACCACCAGATTACTGCAGATTTCAGTATTAACACAGGGAAACAGCACAAAATTACTGCAGATTTCAGTATTAACACTGGGAAACACACCATCAGATTACTGAAGATTACAGTATTAACACTGAGAAACAGAGCACCAGTTTACTGAAGATTCCAGTATGAACACTAGGAAAAACAGCACCAGATTACTGCAGATTTAGGTACTAACAGTGGGAAATACAACACCAGATTTCTGCAGATTTCAGTATTAACACTGGGAAACACAGCACCAGAATACTGAAGATTCCAGAATTGACAATGGGAAACACAGCACCAGATTACTGCAGATTTCAGTCTTAACACAGGGAAACACAGGACCAGATAACTGCAGATTTCAGTATTAACATGGGAAACACAGCACCACATTGCTGAAGATTTCAGTATTAACAGTGGGAAACACAGCAGCAGATTACTGCAGGTTTCGGTATTAACATTGGGAAACACAGCATCAAATTACTGCAGATTTCAGTGTTAACTCTGGGAAACACAGCACCAGATTACTGCAGATTTCAGTATTTACACAGGAAACATTGCACCAGATTACTGAGGATTTCAGAGTTAACGCTGGGAAACTCAGTACCAGAATACTGAAGATTCCAGAATTAACACTGGGAAACATTGCACCAGATTACTGCAGATTTCAGTGTAAACTCTGGGAAACACAGGACCAGATTACAGCGGATTTCAGTGTTAACACTGGGAAACACAGGACCAGATAACTGCAGATTTCAGTATTAACATGGGAAACACAGCACCACATTGCTGAAGATTTCAGTATTAACAGTGGGAAACACAGCAGCAGATTACTGCAGTTTTCGGTATTAACATTGGGAAACACAGCATCAAATTACTGCAGATTTCAGCGATAACACTGGGAAACATAGCACCAAATTACTGCAGATTTCATTATGAACACTGGGAAAATGGCACCAAAAAACTACAGATTCCAGTATTAACACTGGGAAACACAGCACCAGATAACTGCAAATTTCAGTGTTAACACTGGGAAACACAGCACCAGATTACTGCAGATTTCAGTGTTAACTCTGGGAAGCACAGCACCAGATTACTGCAGATTCCAGTATTTACACAGGAAACATTGCACCAGAATACTGAAGATTCCAGTAATAACATTGGGAAACTTCGCACCAAAAAACTGAAGATTTCAGTATTAACACTGGGAAACACAGCACCAGATAACTGCAAATTTCAGTGTAAACACTGGGAATGACAGCACCAGATTAATGCAGATTCCAGTATTAACATTGGGAAACACAGCACCAGATTACTGCAGATTAGATATTGTTACATGGAAATAAAGCACAAGATTACTGCAGATTTCAGTGTTAACTCTGGGAAACACAGCACCAGATTACTGCAGATTTCAGAATTAATATTGGGAAACACTGCATCAAATTACTGCAGATTTCACTATTAACACTGGGAAACATAGCACCAAATTACTGCAGATTTCAGTATTAACACTGGGAAACACAGCACCAGATTACTGCAGATTAGATATTGTTACAGGGAAATAAAGGACAGGAATACTGCAGATTTCAGTATGAACTCTGGGAAACACAGCACCAAATTGCTACAGATGCCAGTATGAACACTGGGAAACACAGCACCAGAATACTGAAGATTCCAGAATTGACAATGTGAAACACAGCGCCAGATTACTGCAGATTTCAGTGTTAACACTGGGAAACACAGCACCAGATTACTGCAGATTTCAGTATTAACTCTGGGAAACACGGGACCAGATAACTGCAGATTTCAGAATAAACTTTGGGAAACACAGCACCAAATTAATGCAGATTTCAGTATTAACATTGGGAAACACAGCACCAGATTACTGCAGATTAGATATTGTTACAGGGAAATAAAGCACAAGATTACTGCAGATTTCAGTGTTAACTCTGGGAAACACAGCACCAGATTACTGCAGATTAGATATTGTTACAGGGAAATAAAGCACAAGATTACTGCAGATTTCAGTTTGAACGCTGGGAAACACAGCACCAAATTACTACAGATTTCAGTTTTAACTCTTGGAAACACAGCACCAGAATACTGAAGATTCCAGAATTGACAATGGGAAACACAGCACCAGATTACTGCAGATTTCTGTGTTAGCTCAGGGAAACACAGCACCAGATGACTGCAGATTTCAGTATTAACACTGGGAAACACAGCATCAGAATACCGAAGATTCCAGATTTGACAATGGGAAACACAGCACCAGATTACTGCAGATTTCAGTGTTGACTCTGGGAAACACAGCACCAGATTACTGCAGATTTCAGTGTTAACTCTGGGAAACACAGGACCAGATTACAACGGATTTCAGTATAAACTTTGGGAAACACAGCACCAGATTACTAAAGATTTCAGTATTAACAGTGGGAAAATCTGCATCAAATTACTGAAGATTTCAGTATTAATATTGGGAAACACAGCGCCAGATTACTGCAGATTCCAGTATTAACATTGGGAAACACAGCACCAGATTACTGAAGATTAGATATTGTTACAGGGAAATAAAGCACAAGATTACTGCAGATTTCACTGTTAACTCTGGGAAACACAGCACCAGATTACTGCAGATTTCAGTATTAACACTGGGAAACTTGGCACCAAAAAACTGCAGATGTCAGTATTAACACTGGGAAACACAGCACCAGATTACTGCAGATTTCAGTGTTAACTCTGGGAAACACAGCACCAGATTACCGCAGATTCCAGTATTTACACAGGACACATTGCACCAGATTACTGAAGATTCCAGTATTAACATTGGGAAGCTTGGCACCAAAAAACTGCAGATTTCAGAATTAACACTGGGAAACACAGCAACAGATTACTGAAGATTCCAGTATTAACATTGGGCAACACAGCATTAGATAACGGCAAATTTCAGTGTTAACACACGGAAACACAGCACCAGATTACTGCAGATTTCAGTGTTAATTCTGGGAAACACAGCACAAGATTACTGCAGATTTCAGTATTTACACAGGAAACATTGCACCAGATTACTGAGGATTTCATTATTAACGCTGGGAAACTCAGCACCAGATTATTGTGGATTTCAGTATTAACACTGGGAAACACAGCTCCAGATTACAGCAGATTTCAGTGTTAACTCTGGGAAACACAGCACCAGATTACTGCAGATTTCAGTGTTAACTCTGGGAAACACAGCACCAGATTACTGCAGATTTCAGTATTTACACGAAACATTGCACCAGATGACTGAGGATTTCAGAGTTAACTCTGGGAAACACAGGACCAGATTACAACGGATTTCAGTATTAACACTGGGAAACACGGGACCAGATAACTGCAGATTTCAGTATAAGCTTTGGGAAACACAGCACCTGATTACTGAAGATTTCAGTATTAATATTGGGAAACAGTGCATCAAATTACTGCAGATTTCACTATTAACACTGGGAAACATAGCCCAAATTACTGCAGATTTCAGTATTAACATTGGGAAACACAGCACCAGATTATTGCAGATTTCAGTGTTAACTCTGGGAAACAGTGCATCAAATTACTGCAGATTTCAGTATTAACACTGGGAAACATAGCCCAAATTACTGCAGATTTTAGTATTAACATTGGGAAACACAGAACCAGATTACTGCAGATTAGATATTGTTACAGGGAAATAAAGCAGAAGATTACTGCAGATTTCAGTGTTAACACTGGGAAACACAGCACCAAATTACTGCAGATTTCAGTATGAACTCTGGGAAACACAGCACCAAATTACTACAGATGCCAGTATGAACACTGGGAAATACAATGCCAGATTACTGCAGATTTCAGTATTAACACTGGGAAACAAAGGAACAGATAACAGCAGATTGCAGTATAAACTTTGGGAAACACAGCACCAGATTACTGAAGATTACAGTATAAACAGTGGGAAAAACTGCATCAAATTACTGCAGATTACACTATTAACACTGGGAAACACAGAACCAAATTACCGCAGATTTCTGTATTAATATTGGGAAACACAGCACCAGAATACTGAAGATTCCAGTATTAACACTGGGAAACACAGCACCAGATTGCTGCAGATTAGATAGTGATACAGGGAAATAAAGCACAAGATTACTGCAGATTTCAATATTAACACTGGGAAACACAGCACCAGATAACTGCAAATTTCAGTGTAAACACTGGGAATGACAGCACCAGATTAATGCAGATTCCAGTATTAACATTGGGAAACACAGCACCAGATTACTGCAGATTAGATATTGTTACAGGGAAATAAAGCACAAGATTACTGCAGATTTCAGTGTTAACTCTGGGAAACACAGCACCAGATTACTGCAGATTTCAGTGTTAACTCTGGGAAGCACAGCACCAGATTACTGCAGATTTCAGTATTAACTCTGGGAAACACAGCACCAAATTACTACAGATTCCAGTATGAACACTGGGAAATACAATGCCAGATTACTGCAGATTTCAGTGTTAACTCTGGGAAACACAGCACCAGATTACTGCAGATTTCAGTATTAACACTGGCAAACACAGCACCAGAATACTGAAGATTCCAGAATTGACAATGGGAAACACAGGACCAGATAACTGCAGATTTCAGTATTAACATGGGAAACACAGCACCACATTGCTGAAGATTTCAGTATTAACAGTGGGAAACACAGCAGCAAATAACTGCAGGTTTCAGTATTAACATTGGGAAACACAGCATCAAATTACTGCAGATTTCAGTATTAACACTGGGAAACACAGCACCAGATTACTGCAGATTTCAGTATTTACACAGGAAACATTGCACCAAATTACTGCAGATTAGATATTGTTACAGGGAAATAAAGCACAAGATTACTGCAGATTTCACTGTTAACTCTGGGAAACACACCACCAGATTACTGCAGATTTCAGTATTAACACAGGGAAACAGCACAAAATTACTGCAGATTTCAGTATTAACACTGGGAAACACACCATCAGATTACTGAAGATTACAGTATTAACACTGAGAAACAGAGCACCAGTTTACTGAAGATTCCAGTATGAACACTAGGAAAAACAGCACCAGATTACTGCAGATTTAGGTACTAACAGTGGGAAATACAACACCAGATTTCTGCAGATTTCAGTATTAACACTGGGAAACACAGCACCAGATTACTGCAGATTTCAGTATTTACACAGGAAACATTGCACCAAATTACTGCAGATTAGATATTGTTACAGGGAAATAAAGCACAAGATTACTGCAGATTTCACTGTTAACTCTGGGAAACACACCACCAGATTACTGCAGATTTCAGTATTAACACAGGGAAACAGCACAAAATTACTGCAGATTTCAGTATTAACACTGGGAAACACACCATCAGATTACTGAAGATTACAGTATTAACACTGAGAAACAGAGCACCAGTTTACTGAAGATTCCAGTATGAACACTAGGAAAAACAGCACCAGATTACTGCAGATTTAGGTACTAACAGTGGGAAATACAACACCAGATTTCTGCAGATTTCAGTATTAACACTGGGAAACACAGCACCAGAATACTGAAGATTCCAGAATTGACAATGGGAAACACAGCACCAGATTACTGCAGATTTCAGTCTTAACACAGGGAAACACAGGACCAGATAACTGCAGATTTCAGTATTAACATGGGAAACACAGCACCACATTGCTGAAGATTTCAGTATTAACAGTGGGAAACACAGCAGCAGATTACTGCAGGTTTCGGTATTAACATTGGGAAACACAGCATCAAATTACTGCAGATTTCAGTGTTAACTCTGGGAAACACAGCACCAGATTACTGCAGATTTCAGTATTTACACAGGAAACATTGCACCAGATTACTGAGGATTTCAGAGTTAACGCTGGGAAACTCAGTACCAGAATACTGAAGATTCCAGAATTAACACTGGGAAACATTGCACCTGATTACTGCAGATTTCAGTGTAAACTCTGGGAAACACAGGACCAGATTACAGCGGATTTCAGTGTTAACACTGGGAAACACAGGACCAGATAACTGCAGATTTCAGTATTAACATGGGAAACACAGCACCACATTGCTGAAGATTTCAGTATTAACAGTGGGAAACACAGCAGCAGATTACTGCAGTTTTCGGTATTAACATTGGGAAACACAGCATCAAATTACTGCAGATTTCAGCGATAACACTGGGAAACATAGCACCAAATTACTGCAGATTTCATTATGAACACTGGGAAAATGGCACCAAAAAACTACAGATTCCAGTATTAACACTGGGAAACACAGCACCAGATAACTGCAAATTTCAGTGTTAACACTGGGAAACACAGCACCAGATTACTGCAGATTTCAGTGTTAACTCTGGGAAGCACAGCACCAGATTACTGCAGATTCCAGTATTTACACAGGAAACATTGCACCAGAATACTGAAGATTCCAGTAATAACATTGGGAAACTTCGCACCAAAAAACTGAAGATTTCAGTATTAACACTGGGAAACACAGCACCAGATAACTGCAAATTTCAGTGTAAACACTGGGAATGACAGCACCAGATTAATGCAGATTCCAGTATTAACATTGGGAAACACAGCACCAGATTACTGCAGATTAGATATTGTTACATGGAAATAAAGCACAAGATTACTGCAGATTTCAGTGTTAACTCTGGGAAACACAGCACCAGATTACTGCAGATTTCAGTATTAATATTGGGAAACACTGCATCAAATTACTGCAGATTTCACTATTAACACTGGGAAACATAGCACCAAATTACTGCAGATTTCAGTATTAACATTGGGAAACACAGCACCAGATTACTGCAGATTAGATATTGTTACAGGGAAATAAAGGACAGGAATACTGCAGATTTCAGTATGAACTCTGGGAAACACAGCACCAAATTGCTACAGATGCCAGTATGAACACTGGGAAATACAATGCCAGATTACTGCAGATTTCTGTGTTAACTCTGGGAAACACAGCACCAGATTACTGCAGATTTCAGTGTTAACACTGGGAAACACAGCACCAGATTACTGCAGATTTCTGTGTTAACTCTGGAAAACACAGCACCAGATTACTGCAGATTTCAGTATTAACACTGGGAAACACAGCACCAGAATACTGAAGATTCCAGAATTGACACTGGGAAACACAGCACCAGATTACTGCAGATTCCAGTATTAACATTGGGAAACACAGCACCAGAATACTGAAGATTCCAGAATTGACACTGGGAAACACAGCGCCAGATTACTGCAGATTTCAGTGTTAACTCTGGGAAACACAGGTCCAGATTACAGCAGATTTCAGTATTAACACAGGGAAACAGCACAAAATTACTGCAGATTTCAGTATTAACACTGGGAAACACACCATCAGATTACTGAAGATTACAGTATTAACACTGAGAAACAGAGCACCAGTTTACTGAAGATTCCAGTATGAACACTAGGAAAAACAGCACCAGATTACTGCAGATTTAGGTACTAACAGTGGGAAATACAACACCAGATTTCTGCAGATTTCAGTATTAACACTGGGAAACACAGCACCAGATTACTGAAGATTTCAGTGTAAACTCTGGGAAACACAGGACCAGATTACAGCGGATTTTAGTGTTAACACTGGGAAACACAGGACCAGATAACTGCAGATTTCAGTATTAACATGGGAAACACAGCACCACATTGCTGAAGATTTCAGTATTAACAGTGTGAAACACAGCAGCAGATTACTGCAGGTTTCGGTATTAACATTGGGAAACACAGCATCAAATTACTGCAGATTTCAGTGTTAACTCTGGGAAACACAGCACCAGATTACTGCAGATTTCAGTATTTACACAGGAAACATTGCACCAGATTACTGAGGATTTCAGAGTTAACGCTGGGAAACTCAGTACCAGAATACTGAAGATTCCAGAATTAACACTGGGAAACATTGCACCAGATTACTGCAGATTTCAGTGTAAACTCTGGGAAACACAGGACCAGATTACAGCGGATTTCAGTGTTAACACTGGGAAACACAGGACCAGATAACTGCAGATTTCAGTATTAACATGGGAAACACAGCACCACATTGCTGAAGATTTCAGTATTAACAGTGGGAAACACAGCAGCAGATTACTGCAGTTTTCGGTATTAACATTGGGAAACACAGCATCAAATTACTGCAGATTTCAGCGATAACACTGGGAAACATAGCACCAAATTACTGCAGATTTCATTATGAACACTGGGAAAATGCACCAAAAAACTACAGATTCCAGTATTAACACTGGGAAACACAGCACCAGATAACTGCAAATTTCAGTGTTAACACTGGGAAACACAGCACCAGATTACTGCAGATTTCAGTGTTAACTCTGGGAAGCACAGCACCAGATTACTGCAGATTCCAGTATTTACACAGGAAACATTGCACCAGAATACTGAAGATTCCAGTAATAACATTGGGAAACTTCGCACCAAAAAACTGAAGATTTCAGTATTAACACTGGGAAACACAGCACCAGATAACTGCAAATTTCAGTGTAAACACTGGGAATGACAGCACCAGATTAATGCAGATTCCAGTATTAACATTGGGAAACACAGCACCAGATTACTGCAGATTAGATATTGTTACATGGAAATAAAGCACAAGATTACTGCAGATTTCAGTGTTAACTCTGGGAAACACAGCACCAGATTACTGCAGATTTCAGTATTAATATTGGGAAACACTGCATCAAATTACTGCAGATTTCACTATTAACACTGGGAAACATAGCACCAAATTACTGCAGATTTCAGTATTAACACTGGGAAACACAGCAACAAATTACTGCAGATTGCATTATGAACACTGGGAAACACAGCACCAGATTACTGCAGATTTCAGTGTTAACACTGGGAAACATAGCACCAAAACACAGCAGATTTCAGTACTAACACTGGGAAACACAGCACCATTATACTGCAGATTTCAGTGTCAACTCTGGGAAACACGGCACCAGATTAATGCAGATTTCAGTGTTAACTCTGGGAAAAACAGCACCAGATTACTGCAGATTTCAGTGTTAACTCTGGGAAACACAACACCAGATTACTGCAGATTTCAGTTTTAACACTGGTAAACACAGCACCAGATTACTGCAGATTCCAGTATTTACAATGGGAAACACAGCGCCAGATTACTGCAGATTTCAGTGTTAACTCTGGGAAAAAAAGCACCAGATTACTGCAGATTTCAGTATTAACAATGGGAAACACAGCGACAGATTAGTGAAGATTCCAGTATTAACACTGGGAAATACAATGCCAGATTACTGCTGATTTCTGTGTTAACTCTGGAAAACACAGCACCAGATTACTGCAGATTTCAGTATTAACACTGGGAAACACAGCACCAGATTACTGAAGATTCCAGAATTGACAATGTGAAACACAGCGCCAGATTACTGCAGATTTCAGTGTTAACTCAGGGAAACACAGCACCAGATTACTGCAGATTTCAGTATTAACACTGGGAAACACAGCACCAGAATACTGAAGATTCCAGATTTGACAATGGGAAACACAGCACCAGATTACTGCAGATTAGATATTGTTACAGGGAAATAAAGGACAGGAATACTGCAGATTTCTGTGTTAACTCTGGAAAACACAGCACCAGATTACTGCAGATTTCAGTATTAACACTGGGAAACACAGCACCAGAATACTGAAGATTCCAGAATTGACAATGTGAAACACAGCGCCAGATTACTGCAGATTTCAGTGTTAACTCTGGGAAACACAGGTCCAGATTACAGCAGATTTCAGTACTAACACTGGGAAACACAGCACCAGATTACTGCAGATTTCAGTGTTAACTCTGGGAAACACGGGACCAGATAACTGCAGATTTCAGAATAAACTTTGGGAAACACAGCACCAAATTAATGCAGATTTCAGTATTAACATTGGGAAACACAGCACCAGATTACTGCAGATTAGATATTGTTACAGGGAAATAAAGCACAAGATTACTGCAGATTTCAGTGTTAACTCTGGGAAACACAGCACCAGATTACTGCAGATTTCAGTTTGAACGCTGGGAAACACAGCACCAAATTACTACAGATTTCAGTTTTAACTCTTGGAAACACAGCACCAGAATACTGAAGATTCCAGAATTGACAATGGGAAACACAGCACCAGATTACTGCAGATTTCTGAGTTAGCTCAGGGAAACACAGCACCAGATGACTGCAGATTTCAGTATTAACACTGGGAAACACAGCATCAGAATACCGAAGATTCCAGATTTGACAATGGGAAACACAGCACCAGATTACTGCAGATTTCAGTGTTGACTCTGGGAAACACAGCACCAGATTACTGCAGATTTCAGTGTTAACTCTGGGAAACACAGGACCAGATTACAACGGATTTCAGTATAAACTTTGGGAAACACAGCACCAGATTACTAAAGATTTCAGTATTAACAGTGGGAAAATCTGCATCAAATTACTGAAGATTTCAGTATTAATATTGGGAAACACAGCGCCAGATTACTGCAGATTCCAGTATTAACATTGGGAAACACAGCACCAGATTACTGAAGATTAGATATTGTTACAGGGAAATAAAGCACAAGATTACTGCAGATTTCACTGTTAACTCTGGGAAACACAGCACCAGATTACTGCAGATTTCAGTATTAACACTGGGAAACTTGGCACCAAAAAACTGCAGATGTCAGTATTAACACTGGGAAACACAGCACCAGATTACTGCAGATTTCAGTGTTAACTCTGGGAAACACAGCACCAGATTACCGCAGATTCCAGTATTTACACAGGACACATTGCACCAGATTACTGAAGATTCCAGTATTAACATTGGGAAGCTTGGCACCAAAAAACTGCAGATTTCAGAATTAACACTGGGAAACACAGGACCAGATTACTGAAGATTCCAGTATTAACATTGGGCAACACAGCATTAGATAACGGCAAATTTCAGTGTTAACACACGGAAACACAGCACCAGATTACTGCAGATTTCAGTGTTAATTCTGGGAAACACAGCACAAGATTACTGCAGATTTCAGTATTTACACAGGAAACATTGCACCAGATTACTGAGGATTTCATTATTAACGCTGGGAAACTCAGCACCAGATTATTGTGGATTTCAGTATTAACACTGGGAAACACAGCTCCAGATTACAGCAGATTTCAGTGTTAACTCTGGGAAACACAGCACCAGATTACTGCAGATTTCAGTGTTAACTCTGGGAAACACAGCACCAGATTACTGCAGATTTCAGTATTTACACGAAACATTGCACCAGATGACTGAGGATTTCAGAGTTAACTCTGGGAAACACAGGACCAGATTACAACGGATTTCAGTATTAACACTGGGAAACACGGGACCAGATAACTGCAGATTTCAGTATAAGCTTTGGGAAACACAGCACCTGATTACTGAAGATTTCAGTATTAATATTGGGAAACAGTGCATCAAATTACTGCAGATTTCACTATTAACACTGGGAAACATAGCCCAAATTACTGCAGATTTCAGTATTAACATTGGGAAACACAGCACCAGATTATTGCAGATTTCAGTGTTAACTCTGGGAAACAGTGCATCAAATTACTGCAGATTTCAGTATTAACACTGGGAAACATAGCCCAAATTACTGCAGATTTTAGTATTAACATTGGGAAACACAGAACCAGATTACTGCAGATTAGATATTGTTACAGGGAAATAAAGCAGAAGATTACTGCAGATTTCAGTGTTAACACTGGGAAACACAGCACCAAATTACTGCAGATTTCAGTATGAACTCTGGGAAACACAGCACCAAATTACTACAGATTCCAGTATGAACACTGGGAAATACAATGCCAGATTACTGCAGATTTCAGTGTTAACTCTGGGAAACACAGCACCAGATTACTGCAGATTTCAGTATTAACACTGGCAAACACAGCACCAGAATACTGAAGATTCCAGAATTGACAATGGGAAACACAGGACCA